>JAHZMT010001711.1:0-19695 GCA_027743785.1 Sinhomidia bicolor | reverse complement strand
TACACGTGAAAATGAGTCTCGACGGGAATTACTGTAATTCTTCACAAAAAAATGTGTAAACACGCTTTAGACGGAAGCTGCGTGCACTATTGCACTAAAATGACAAAAACATACAGAAAGAATGTAAGAATAGAAGCAACAAAGTTTATGTAATGAGACAGCCCAAGATTTTTTTAAAAAAATACGCGTGCTGTATTTAGAAATGTGCATTGTCATCGTCAAAAATGAATAATATCTATATTTTTTACCAGAACGTGTAGTTCTAAACATTATTCGAATACTGTGCTTCTGACCATTTCATTATTTTTGAGTTTGCTTTAAGTGAACTACTTTTGTTTTTTAATAATTTCTGGTTGAAACTTTACTTTTAAGACTTTGAAAAAAAATCTAAATAGGTTTAGGTTTTGAGATGTTCTTTCTTTTAAAAAAATGTAACGGAAGAAAGGAAGTACGGTTGGCCAATAATCACTTAAAGTCTCTTTTACTCTTGCTTGCAAAATCTTTAGCTTGTAGGAATTTTTGTAGATATTCATTCGTTACTACCTTTGAGCAGGTGACATAATCAGAAAGACAAGTATAGTGTTTCAATTTTACATGTATGTTTGTGTACCAAATCTACACAGGTATATATTTTTCTCTATCACCGGAACAAAACATGGAGCCGTCCTTTTGTGCCGACATAATATACAGTGTTATTACATGACTTTTACATACCTTGCACTTGCACAACATTTATTTTGATAGTTTAGTTAGATTGTTTGGTTTTTTAGACAAAAACATTCTTCAAACCTGTGTTAACGAAAGATTTCGGAACGAATTAACATGTTTTTTTTTAAATAAAAACTTGACTGAAGACTTGATGACTGATTCAAAAACGTAGGCGGTAGTTTTTTTTGTTTTGCATGTGCGTAGGCGTCAGTGTTGTGTATGTAATTACCATCATTCAATACAGAAATTCATGACTAAATTTCAAAGTAAAAGACAAGAGATTTCATGGGAAGGTTTCATCCTATTATTACACCTTGTCAGTTTTAACATTCTTCATTTGACAGAATGAGAGTGAGTATTTTTCGAGTGAACTAGACTAGCCTGGTAATTTTCCATTTCAATATATTATACTATTTACTTCATTTTCCATTTTCATTTCATGCATGGAATTATGCCATGTGCAATGCATGTTGTTGTATGCACATTTTTTTCTTCTTATTATGATAACTAGCGTAACGTTTATCAGCCTCATTTTCTCTTATCATCTGTTTGTTATCAATATAGCTCACTTTAAAGTTCTTTGTTGCACTTTCATTACAACATCCTTGTATTACAGTCGCAAGTCAATTAAAAGATAGCACAGGCCGACCGAATAGGTAAGAAAAACAATAAAATGACTAAAACAGCTTATAAAAAGCAGCTTGACATTTTTTTCCTCACGGGCTGCCTGCGTGGAGGCGGAGAGGAGGCAGCAGCAATGAACTATATTAAAAGAGAAAAGAGTCCTTGTTACAAAATTTATTTTATGGTTTATTTATCACAAAAATGATTTCCTAAAACCATCATTATCCTCCTCGTGTCACTGGCAAGCCAAGCCTGTTTTTAATAATTTTGAGGTTTAACTTGAAATCTTTTTTTAAAATCTAACAAAATTTTTCCCACGGAAATAATCTGAGCTGCGGTGCCTAAATATTTTTATACGTGTTTTGGTGCACTATTATGATGAGGTTTTCGATATTAACCTCTTGTTGCCCAATTCATTATTGTACCCTTTAATCGTTCTCACCATTGTTCTCTGTGTGTGCCCAAAATTACATTATTACATAATTACTGTTGGTGTGTGTGTGTGTTCAGTGTAACAAGTAAACTTACAGTCGATAAGAATTATACATGTATGTAGTCTGACATACATTTTGTGGAATTTAGTAACGCACACTACTTACTACTCATACTTATAAGCAGTCGCCATCGCCATTTCATATGTACCTAACGTCCATATACCTGTCCACATTACATACATAATATGATCGCTTTCAGTTGTCATTCACGTAGTTCCTCTGAATGAAGTGTACAAACAAAAGTAAATTTGTTGTAGGCATGTGTCGCTCGCTACACATTTAATTACCTGCAGTAATAGCCATGTTGAAGAGCACACACAGCACTTAACAAACAACATGTCATCATACTTGGGTTTAATTAATAGAATATACATGAATTGTTTGCAGGGGTAATACAATTTTTGCAAACACTTGTTTACAAGACACTTATACCTATACCCACCGTCACCAACAAAGACATGTTTCACTTTCATTCAACATTTTTCCCAGACTTGGCTCAAGTTGGCTCTCCTCTAGCTGCTCGAAAAAGCACCACCGGAAACGTTAGCATGATCATCAAATATAGTCATGCATATACATGAATCCGTAAAGGCTAATGATGTGTCGCGTCTAACGATCATTGTATTGTAGCTTTTGCTACAGCTTTATAAAATAATAATATAAGTAATAAAAAATGTCACATATGCCCGCATACTTTAGATGCATTGCACGTGTCATGCTGCTCTTGTTCTTACATACAACATATAGTCCTTAAATAAAGCTATTTTACAAGCTAAATGTGTTCAAAAAAGTATTCAAAATTACCCGACTGCTACTCAAGGAAGGATACTACTACTATACAGCTTGTACGCCCATAAAAAGACGACTTCCTGTGAAAGGAAGATGTTTCACATTGTTTTTCTGACTAATAAATTGATAAGACCATTAATGTATGCAAAGTCATCACTGACCAAGTTTTAAATCAATTAATTGTACAAATAAAAATCAGATATTACCTACAATTGAAATGTTTATGGGCCAAATTACATCATTAAAATTGCTTGTAAAAAGAACGCAGCTCGGCGATCTAAAGTAAAAGAAACATAAAACAACGGATACACCAGCTTGTTATAATATCCTCCCATGCTAATCATCTTCAATGTTTAAAAATCATGTTTTTTTATAAATTTGTTCCGTCCATGAAGACTATTGTTATAGTTGACTATAAAAAGTTTTTTTTAAATACTGCTTGTTAGAGAAAAATATGCAGACAATAAATGACATTAAACAACAATAGCGGAAACTGCATTGTAGTGCAAGACCACGTGAGACATAAAAAATGTTTTTTTTTCGCATGTTTTGATAACATCTCTGTTTTAATTTTGACATTTACACAACCATAAAATAACAGTAGTAGTAATTAGTAATAGTAATAATAATAATATGCATCCATAAGTTGTATAATTACCCACATAGAACTTTTTAAAACTCACACAGATTTGCAGAGTGGTCATAAATGGTAGACAAGATGGTAAATGCAGCAGCAGCAGTCAGCAGTGTAGTTTGAGTGTCTAACAAATTATGATACCGAGCGATGGTTGCAAAGATGAAGTTATCAAGATAAATGCTGTTTGCTCTCACTTACGACGTTTAATTAGCCTCATACTTCCATGTGGAAGCTATAAAAATGATAACTTTGGGGTGGGATGAAAAACGAAAGAATAACATCAGACACGACACGTACTTTAGCGTACCTACACCTACACTACACACACACACTTGGTTTCTCTCTAGTCTACTGCGAAATTACGGACGGCCCTTGCCCATTTTCTACAAAACAGAAGCTTTCATGCATTACCTTTTTTTATTTTTCTTCATATACGCAAACACAGAGGCATGTTTACACTGTAAATTTTACAAACACACACTCAAGAAGCTCTCTTGTAAGCTTTCGCATGATGTGGTAGTTATAATTGTCATCCTCATGTAATAATCGTATAACGTTTCCTAATTATTATGCAATATAACATGTCGTAGTGGAACAAGTATACAAGTCGTCAACTGAAAACGAAAATTGTAATTAATACACATCAACATAAGTATCTCTTATACTATATAACTCTTTCTTTAACTACAACAAAATTATTGTTAATATGTTTTAGGGCAGTTTTTAAAGGTGCATATAAAGCGTACTGTGAGTGTGTGTGCACTACATAATTTTTACAAGTGTGTGAAGATACTATGATAGCACTAATTCGAACATTGCATGAAATACGTGAAAAGTTAAACAAATTAGTCACTTGTCATCTCTTTTATTGATAGTGAAAAGTTGAGAAGCGAAATGAATGAGAAAACTCATCATCACAAACCACCACATAATAGTAGTATGTGTGTATGTGTAGCTTTCGTTTCATAAAGTGCGTAAAATAGTTGAGTAAGAGTCCATGTCACAAAAAAAGTTTGTAGCTGCACATATTGTCGGTGATGATGATGGTATGTATCTCACTCTCGCTTTTTGCTGACATTCATACATTCTGCAGCAGCAGGATTACATTTTCTTACATTCTGTAATCATCTTTTTCAGTTTTCATATATATATACCTGCAGAGCACATAGGTACATAGCTCATATAAGTAGGAACAAGCAAGACCTTGACATGTCTAAGCACTTTACAATGCTACCGTTGTTGAGGCACTAGCTTGTTTTAAAATTCAAAAGTCAGCAAAAGACGTTCGTCTAAAAAAGTACGTGTCATATTTTAGCGGATACGCTTGATGTTTTGTGTTTTTATAAAAATGTTTGTTGTAGTTTATCATCAAGTAAGTGAGAACTAAAAAGATGGGTATAGTACAGTGAATTCGTTCGGTAATTACGATGTATGCACAAGTTACACACAGCCATTAGACGTCTATCACAGCACTTTCCTAGTTTTGAAGAAAGAATTTTGTTGACGTTTAAAAAATCATGTTAACCACGTAAAAACTATGTACGAGTGGGAGAGAGAGAGCATGTTTGTTAATTGGCTTTGACGAATTACTACTACCAAGTTTAAAAAATAAACTATCACCAAATTACGGTAGCTGTGGGGTGGCCAAGTGCCGTGTTTTATTTTCAAGATTTGAATCTAGTAAACACTCAACACGCAATAAATCTGCGTGAGGACACACTTAATTGTTAAAAAATCGATACAGTATTGTTAGGTAATCTTGCTTGTCTCCTTATAACTATAAATAGGCAATTACGCAATATGCCCTTGAAAGTTTTTACTTGTAATGAGATATACATACTTGCAAATTATAAAAATTAATAATAATAATTTCAAAGAATGCCTAATTCCTGTGGCCGGTGGCGATGCTATTTTTAATATTTTATATTCTTCTTTTGTTTCAAGTGAATCATACTTTAAAAAAGAAAGATGATATTACATAATTTTTAAAGGGTTATTTATGTATGTATATGAATATTCAATACCGGTAAATATTTAAGCAGGTAGACATGGCACAATGAATATACAAGCAAAAAGTTGCAAACGAACAAAGGAAAATGACCTTGTGAACAAGGTGTCTGAGCGTGTAATACTAAGTAAATTTATCCTCTCACATTTTTGCAACACATCTACACTTTTTCCAAGTATTTTAAGTCCAAGCCCTTGTAAACCTGAACTTAAAAAGTACCACTTGGTTGGACCGTAAGTTTTTATTTAAAAGTAAATGTAGGCAGACGTAATAACAATAACCATAAACTAGGTGCATATCAATAAAAAATATCTGAACTGAACTATCAGACTAATAAATAAAAAAAACAATACATAATAACCGGAAGTAACAAGGATCGTTAAATAAGATGACAAGCATTTCTATTTGAAAGATGACACAATCATAATAATTATAATTAGGTAATGAGATACAATAACGTATGGTTTTCTCAGGTACACACCTCTGTACTGTTTGAATTAATTACAGTTATTTTCGATACTGACATTTTATTCTTTTTTTAACGGTCTACAAGTTAAAATAAAGTAATTATGTGTAGATTATGTACATTTATCCATTTATAGAGTTTATCATCAGTACATTTTTTTGCAAAACGACTCTAATATTTTTATTGGGTACATATTTTTTTTTAATTTTTAATTCTTGTAAAATGGTAGCTTGGGTTTTAAAATAAAAATATACCGAGTACATTGTTTTATTGTCTTGAAAAAATCAGTCCAATCACTTCAATTTAATCTTTATTTAGTTTTTGAATCAACTTCAAATAATTTTAATCTTGTGAAAAGTAAAATAGTTAAATCAATTTATTTATTAAAATTCGCCGACAATAGTGTAACTGACGGAGAATTTCACTGTATGCAACAAGCGTGAATTTGAAAAACCATTTATTTTTTTACTTAAACACCGTCACCACCGCACGCACAAAGCTCGCTGATGATAACATCAAGCAAGGGAGGAAGACCAACCTGCGCTCCACTCTCACTGGCATGGCATTATCATTGTCGTCGGCGGCATGTGCCGATATGTTGCCTAGTCAAGACTTGACAAAAACAATTAAAAAGTGTGTACCCGAGGAACTATATAATTTAGAGGAAAGCGAAAATTCACCATAAAAACTCAACTTGAGACTTTGCATTGATAAGACCAAGTCTTGAAGACTTGAACCTTTGCTTCCTACTTATTTTTCCGACTAATAAAATAAAAACTACTATCAACTATATCGATCAACCATTATAACAAGACAAAAGACAGAAGCATACTACTACTACTACTACTTTGTAGTACCAGTAAATATTATTTTAAAGTGCTTCTTTCTTGTTATGAAATCGAATGCATGATTGAAAACATAAATGATCTTTTGTTTTCTTGCATAAATTGTAGAGAGGCAATTTTCCACTAGTGCTATTTACCTATGCCATCATCGGATATCACGTTTTTTCCAAAAAATGTACCTACTGTTTTTTTCTACTGACTGCCAATCTTTACTTTATAGTAACAATCGTAAACAATGACAATGAAATTATCGAGAAACAACACAACTAGAAATTTTCCAATCGTAATATAATAATATCTTTGTTTGCTTAAAAACATGGTTGATAGATTTCTCAGCGAACACGACATGCTACTGTTAGATTTAAAAATTAGATACATGAAAAAAAATCCTATTCATTTTTGTGAATGCAAAACGTTTCATGCCTAAAAAGGTGCCTAACAAAGTGTAGGTAGAGATGGAACAATTTAGCACAATACAAAGAAGTCTGAAAACAAAAAAAAACAATAAAATTTACACCCAGCAGTTCTTACAGCGGGACGGGATATTACGCACTTTTCCTGCATGATCCGCTTCAGACCATTTTTTATATTTTCGTTTTTTCCGTTTCTAGTCTCTTTCTAATTACTGTTATTTTTTTATCATATTAAATAATGTTATGTAAAAATGTTATTTTAGATGGAAATGAATCTATTAAATAGTTCCTCACACCTAAAAAAACCTACGTATTTTTAACGATAATATTCCTCACGTTGCACTACTACTACTTATTGTTACTACTTATTGTTAATCAGTAGTATCATTATAATTTTATAGATCACTTGCGTTTGTGATGAGCAAAAATACTAGACAGATTTTATAGGATTTATTTTATTCCATACGATACACTTAACGTAGTGGCTTATTAGACACACCTGACTTGAGCTAGGTACCTGTTAAAAAGTAATAAAAAACAGGTGCTTTGTGACTTATCGTACTAAATGGGAAGTCATTAAAAATACAATTTGTCGCATTCTACTTGTTTTCTAGCGTTATGTACATTATATTGGAAATCGCATTAGCAAGTTTTTAGTCGCAAAAAGTGACAAATGCTGAGTTTATTTTAAATGTTTGAAAAAAATGTATACTTCCCCTTATATTCACACGTTTTGTTCTAAATTCGAATTTTTTGATAAATTATATTGGTGACAAAAAAATGCATTTTCGTATAAGACTACAAAGGGAGATGTAGAAGTGTCAGTGTAAAAATTTGATTTGTTTGTTTAAGTCGATATTGGATATTAAAAAAACACAAACAGATATACTCAACCAATTTGAATAAACTGAAAGAAAGCCATGAAGATCATCATTAAATCTGCCACCACAAGAGAGGAAGGAACAGGAGGAAGTGCATAATATAATAAATTTACAAGAGGTAATAATAATGAATAAATGATAAAGTCTGACTGAAGAGTATGCTTTAAAAAATTAAAGATTATTGCAGCACGACCATGATGTCGTCCGTTCATTCATGTATTGTTTGCATCCCTTGATTTTGTCATGTTTCTGTTGAGAACACGCACGACGTCGCAAAGACAAGTAGGTACTTCAAAATGATATTCTTTTGTCACTAGATTTATTTCCATCTAGAAGAATAATGCGCATAATGAAATGAATGAGTATTGTTTTTCATCATAATAATTGTAACATGTCATTGTTGCCTTTTGTTGAAAACGCAAAATGCATCAACGAATTCGGAAATTAAAGAGTACTAAATATCAGTTTAACAGAGCAACAACAAGGTATTGTTCATAATATACGGATACACATATACATATATACATACCTGTCCTATGAGGTGCTTAAAAACTAGAGTCGCGATTTTACGCTAAAAAGTCGACTCGACGACAGGCAGCTTTGAAAAATCATCTCATTAGACGTGCCTTCCTTGTTAATGTTTTTTGTGCAAATAAACGAAACAGAGCAATACAAAAATAATTTTTCTTCTTCTAAATGTGCGAGTAAATATGTATATAAATGCATCATTTTGTGCTACAAAGCCAGTCATCGAGTATCGCACACGGTTTGTGCAGCATAAAGTTATTATTGCATAAAAATGATACAATATATAAATTTAAGTAACTTTTGCAAAAGGTACACGTAAAAATCTTATTATGCAAATGAGCAATAAATGTGAAAATGAGAGTGGTCTGGTCTATGCCTATACTACTATTGTATAACTGCTGAAGACGCGGCTAAAAGTTGTTAAAAATTATTTAGTAGTAACACAGTCAGCACACACAGAAGCTTTATGTCAACGTAAAGAGGGAAGGAAGACGCCTTAAGTCTACTACGTTTTATAGAATGCCTACTTTTTTAATCTTTAAATGTGTTACGGACTGAACTATGATTTTTCGTTTACATTGTAACAGCAAGCTGACTAAAAGCAAAGCAAATAGGAGTGGTGGCTTGCCTAGTAAACACAACAGTGACTTCCGGTGCATATATGCATATCACTTTGATAATCGTGCATTGTCTTAAGCACTCCTAACTATAACAAGATCTATTGTCCTGTTCCGACGATAATTGACAACCAGAAAAAAAAGTTGGATTTGTATGTACGTTGACAACAAAGTGGATTTGAATTCAATAAAAAATATTTAAGGCAGCCACATTGACAAAAGTGGTAAGTAGTAGAAAAAAAGCAAATAGTGCAGACAGAAAAATCTAGCATTTGTTCATAATAGGCATCTAGTAGTAAGGCACATGCTAGCTTTTGTGTGGAAGAATGTTCGTAAAGCTGTGAGAAAATGCAGTTTGCAAACAAGCTGTTGTTGGCTCATGTTATCATCCTTTTTACAAGGATAGACATATAGTCTCTACTTTGCTAAAGCGATAAGATGGAGCAGATTATAATGATGAATTGTTACGTAATACTGGAAAAATGTAAGCTTAATAGGTACAAGCTGACATGAAAATTATGATTATGTACTGTATGAATATTATTACATTATCCAAGTACAATATAAGGGAAAATTTCTGATTAGACACGTTTCTGATAACATTAACTACTACTATATGCGCTATATACCAACTATAACTTTTTGTGTAATTATACACCCACACCATATGTGATTATTATGTTTAATCGTAATCAAATCAGATCAAAACTGTCCTTAATAAGTTTAATAGGCTAGATCTGCCTTGAGAATTTTTTTACTTTTGAGCAGTTTACTATGTCACCCAATTACAACAAGTGACGCTTACACAAGTGGAAGTTCGTGGGTTGGTCTTATTGCATTCCAGTGGACTGAATTGCATAATTTAGTGATTGAGAACAAATTAAAACTGTTGGCAAATTGTTACTGTGTGAAAGTAAAATTAGTTTATGAACGCTGGAGTCATATTAATGATACTATGAAACATGAACTCTGTTCCAGTTTCGATGAATATAAATGGATCTAAATATTTTTTTTTGTTTTTCATTGCTTTCTCTTTCTAAAAAAGGACCGGTAAAAGCATTTTCTTTTTATATCTTTGAAATATCATTTTTGAATAAATTTGAATCTGAATTCCAGTAGGCTTTGCATCTTGTTCTTGTAATGTAACGGGGAATGAATCATATCGAAATAAACTATGTATACATACTTACTTGTTAAAAAGAATGACCAGGCACAAGCCGACATTGTATTATTCTCGCAACACGCGGAAATGCATGCCACTTTACGCGGTCAAAAAATTCCTAGGGACGACACAAGTACAGTTACAAAACCTTGCTTGCTTGCTCACTCAAATAAGCAAGTTAAGTTGGGTTTTTGTCAGGTAATTGAAATTAAAACTAGAAACTACCTAATACGAGAATTCATTGCATATTTAGGTCATCATTTAAGAACGCTTACCGATTTTTACAATTATTATGAAATTCTTTTAGTTATAAAACATCATTGATAACAAGCAAAAATGCTCAGATGGCTATCGTGACTATTCACAAGACTTTTTGTTCGTGTGTGCAATAAAAATTAAGTAATATATATATATATATTATTCACAATAGTCACCAAACTTTTTTTTACCCTCTGAGAGTATACTTTTCTTTGTTGTTAACCATTTTGAAAGCCCTTCAATTCTACTCTTTATTGGTGCGATTTTTTTCGTAAGTTTTTAAATAACTTCTTTTATTATGTTTTGTGCTAAACATAATAAGAAAAGTGCGTGTCCTATTAAAAAACTTTGGAATTTGAATTCTTATATGAGGTTGCATGCTACGCTGTCAATATTCCTAATATGCTTTGCTTGTTGCATTGTGTTAAAATATTTTTTACATTTGATTTGGTGGTGAGGTACATATATTTTCAAAAGTTATAATAATACCCCTAATATTCGCCATTGACATATTATTAAGATATTATTCATATAAGCTTTAAAAATTTTTATAGCGAATACCTACGAACACCTCATAAAACTTGAGCCAGTTGAGCCGCTTCTGGGTTTTCAGTTTCAACTGTCCTTCGATTTTATTTTACATAATTTCTCTTTTTTGAAGAGGATCCTACAACAATATAATACCACCACACCACCACCATATTCACAAGACCATTATATAATTTTGACAAAAGAACATTAGAAACTTTTATATTCCGGTAAAATTAACTCGAAAACATTAAAAAGTTTGCAAGTTACAGTACTAATTTTGTTGTTTCCTTTTTAGTGTACAATTCGTGCATGGTAGAAAATATTTTGTAGTGTACAGTGTACCTTTCCAAGGTTTTTAAACCATGCATGTGTGTATACTATGCATTTTCGTCACCGACACGAACCTGACATAAAATCACATTTTACAAAAATGCAGTAGCACATGTTTTTATTAGTGGTCATATACATAATGATAATGCTGTGTAGGCTGTTATATACTAGTATTGGTCCGTGCATACATTTACTGTTATTAGGTCGAAAGCTTTCATGCCTACAAACATTTAGCTCACAAAAATTAGACATCCCGCGATCATTACATCAAGACGACAGTATACATTGTATAAGAGTCAATTACCTTTCATGAAAATTGATCTATTGATATATTTCAGTAAAAATACTTACATATAACTGCATGGTATTATTGACGTATTTTTTCTGAAAATGGCAAATTCAAGAGTCAACTTTTCAAGTTTTGTCTAATTATTAGATTCAAAATTGTCAAATTCGAATACCTCGTGAATTTCACATTTTTTAACAAATTAAATTATAAAAGTATCTCAAAACTGTTTGACAAGCATGGTGTTAGCTACAAATTTAAATTTAACGGTTATGAGTTAAAAGTTTAAAATTTAATTTAATAATTAATTCAAAAAATTAATTATTAGTTTTTAATTGGGATATTTATAACTACTTACATGATTTTATGAATGAAAATAGTCATCTGAAAATTCAGTAAAAATCATTTTAAAAATATCCACAGGTTGCAAACGTAAGGGAGTATATTTTTGATGTTGAGCGAATTTGACATAAAATTACACCAGGACATAAATGTACGTAGACATAAAAGGCAGTTCGGCCTTATGACACCACAAAAGTCGATAATCAAGTACTAAATCACGCAAGCCATTTGTAACCTTTTCATAGTATTAATGAGCATCTCTTGGAAAAATTGCAAATGCAAAAGTAATGCATTTTGTTTTTAAAATATGCAGCTGATTTATNCACCACAAAAGTCGATAATCAAGTACTAAATCACGCAAGCCATTTGTAACCTTTTCATAGTATTAATGAGCATCTCTTGGAAAAATTGCAAATGCAAAAGTAATGCATTTTGTTTTTAAAATATGCAGCTGATTTATTTATTAGGACCTAAACCCAAGCTGATCGTAACCGTCCATCCATACTGACAAATTCCAAGGCTCAACAAAATCATTATTTGCTTCATAATAACTTCATAATTTATCATAATTTTAATAAAGGATTGTATCATAAATGCAGAATGCAGCGCAGGTGTTTAGCAATACTCAAAACTGTTCCCGCTGAGAAGATCACGAACAAGTACAATTGCAAACTAAGGTCTTTTGTCAGGCATTCTCATAGCCCTTATTTACCTTACCTTATCTCTCTGCTTTTTCTTTGCTACGCGGGCATGAGATAATTTTATAGGAATTGAGTAGCCTGCTTTTGTTTGCAAAAATAACAATTACCAAAAAGTCTCTACGAATTTACAAATATACTCTGTTGAAAAAAGTACTATATAGTAAAGTCAATACAAGGATGTTTTCGTTAGCAGCAGAAAGAAAAGCAAACCGTCTTTGAGCTTTCATCTTCCACGTTTACGCTACACACAATCATACAACAAGCTATTGAAGCACGCCATATAGAATGCATAATACACATGTAAAGAAATTAATTTGTGCTTCACTTACTCACTCACACAGCTCTACTTGTAGCAGTATTTAAAATAATTATAATCTGAAAGCAAAATAACAAAGTAAACGAAGGACATTCCGCGTAAGTCTCTTCTTGTACTTAAAAAGATAAGTCAATCATCAACAAAAGCAAAAAGCAGCAGCACACAATAAGAGAAGCTAACTTTGACTAAAATTGCAGCAACCACCACCATCATCAACCAGAGATACTTATAATAATAGCGTCAACCAATGTAGTGCAGCAACAAGCACTACTACAGACTACAACTACAACTCCTGGTGCATTGCAATAAAATGCACACACAAGTAATAAAATATACATTATAAAATAATACTTGGTTAAGCTTACTTACTATACTAACTTACTATTTGGTTACATAAAAACATTGTTATATCATCATCATCGTCACCACCAACCCCACACACACACACTTTTCACTGACTGCATTATGTTGGGCACGGTTAGTTTTGCATTCAATCATGATGATGATGATGCGATGACTATGACAGACGAATGGGCATTATTGTAATCATTACAATCGTTAGATTTTTGCAGCGCATTTGTTTACTTACCCCTTTTAACCATCCCTAATCCCTACTGCAGTATTACTATTATTATTATTATTGCGTCTATTTTGAATGACAATCATGGGGCATATTTTGCTTACTGCCACCATACCACCACCATCACTGCTGCTGCACTGCTTAAAAATCTCTGGTGTACTTAACTCTGAGCAAGTATGACAATACGCACGCAGCAACGCAGCTACTACGCAAGCAAACACTTTTTTTATTTTATTATATTATTATAAGCCCTTCTGCTGTAACTTGCGTATACAATAATACTACGAGTGTGTACACTATTTCTATGATGAAGATCATGAAAGAAAAGAAATTCATTTACTACTATTATCATCAAAGTTAATACTGTACAAAGTCGGTTTGTACAGTTTGCAAATCCCTTCAACAACAACAATTGCATGCATTTTGCTATGCTCTGTGATTTTCATCCTTAAAATTCACTTTCAAGCCCAGTCATCAGAGTACCAAGCCACGCAGTCTTAAGGAAACTCTCTTGAGGTGTGCACATCATAGATTTTTAAAACTTTTATTATTACTGTCTTAACTCTGTTATTTTTTACTTACTCTGTTTTCTCACATTTTAGGAAACTTTTGTTTTCGTTTAAAATTCACATAGTATACTTTAAGAATTTTTGGCAATAATTAGTGCGGACATATATTGAAGGTCAAATGGAATGGTTAAAAGTTTTTCTGTGGATGAAATAATCATCATGGGGCAAAGTTGCCACGAGCCGGAATGCCAGGAAGTGTTCTGGACTGTGGAAATTGCAACAGTGACTCTTTTATTTCGTTGATCGCATTTATTTGTGCGAGGATAGATGATAGTAATATTTTATAATGGAGAAGAAACAAATACATTGATTTTGTGTTTGCCTTTTTCCCATCTTTCACCAAAAAAATGTACTTACAACTTCCAGCCTAAAATAATATTTACCTACTCTGGATTTGGATGTATGTTCACAATCCCACGCGGGTCTGTCTACTGTGTTATGTGTAGTTTGTATTGTGTGCCATTTGTGTGTAGCAATGAAATGTTTACTTGTGGTGTGGCTTTGTTTCTTTGCGCTAAAAGGACTCCCTTAAAGTCATAAAAATAAAGTTCCTGAAAAGATAATAAAAACATAACCGGTCAATCCAAACTAATTTCGATAAGGAATGAAAATGTTAATGAAAATGAATTGTAGGCTTTTTGTAATAATGCAAGTTTTAATGAAAAAAAGTTTTCAGTTCAGTGCGTTTAGCAGAATTTATTAGCAATGTGAACAATTTACATAATGAATAATCATCAATTCACTCAAGTGGGCGGTTTTTTGTGTCTCGGTGACATTTTATGAGATCATGATCAAAATAATTTATTGCCATTATTATCATCCAGTCTACCGCAGGAGTAAATGAGGACAATATTAGTATGCTGATGAAATGAAAGGATGACTTTTGATCGAGGATTATCCGGGCAACAAGAGAAAGAAGAAAGAAAATGTACAGAGTGAGGACTCACAATCTCATCCCCTCCTTACCCATCCATCTATCCATCCTGCTGCGGTTGGACTATGAGGAATAAATTGGAACATCTAACATGAACATAAACCAAAAGTGATTATCATGCTATCGTGTAACGAAATCACATCATCATTATCATCATCCTCACCATCGACCGACTCATCGTTTAATTAATTAATTCCACCTAATCTAGATCATCAACATCGTAATTATCATCAGCATTGTTACTTTTATAAATCCACCAAATATCCGTAAAAGAAGACAAGTTCCAGAGAAAATCTTTTTTTTGCTACCCAATCAACTGTTGGTGTTGCTGCTATTATAAAAGCAATAAAAAGTATACAAGAGAAACTGCATTTCCAACAATACTCAACGATCATCGTCATCAATCCCTTAAACACATTGTAATTTGACGATGATGAAAGTGAAGCCATTCAGTTATCATATACCACCACGACGAAAAGCATATGATAACAACAGCCCTGCATTCTTTCCTGCAACAAAGTCTTTTGTCACAACGAGCTATTATTCCCCATGTAGTAGTAGTAGTAATTCAAGTAGTAGTGGTAGCAATAATAATACTAGAAATAGGAAAGATAACAATAGAACGAGTACGGCAATATCACACCATCAACAACATCCCACCACCTCATTCGTCACATCTTCAGGCTTATTCTCTTTTGGTGGAGTGGGAACTGTGCTCACACTTGTACTGCTTGGGTTCATAGGAGTTGCTGGACAAGGTAAAATACACCTAATTGTTTTATTGAGACAAACGGTATAACTCTCTGCTGACAATATAATATAATGTAACGTAATAAAGAATTCAACATAAATTTTTATGCTTGAGAAATCAAAATGAAAGACAAACTTGCATTTTTTGTGATTGTATTAAATAATGGGGAAGCTCGAAACAAATTGATTTTTTTATCCAGGCGACGACGTGAGAGCTTATGAACGATTTAACATGTATATGTTTGAAATGTGGAGTTATACTGCCCAGTACTGATTATTTTTTTTTGTTTTATGACATAATGCATTGAATGCATAAAAGCGCGTTGATACAGTAGTTTATAGCGTAATATAAGTTTTATACAATGTATAATATTTTATTATCATTGTTACAATAAGCTTAGTCGTACTACACTTAATAACCCTTTTGTCTATTGCAGTGAACGTAAGTAGTGCATAGGTACGTCTTATGATATTAATAATTTTTTATGCGTTGATATGCGTGCTAGTCTCAAATTAATCCTTCTTTTTTCTTTATTGCACGTTGTATTCTGGATTTGTGCAAAAAAATACCCATTTAAACTTGGGACAGTTCTACTACTACCATTATCAGTCGTCTGGGTATAATAATAATAATGATAATTTTTACTGCGCTGTGAAAAGTAATTAGAGCACAACCATGATATTTATAAACTGTGACATTCTCTTACCATTGCGCAATTCTGTAATATGCAAAGTCAGAACAGTAACAGCATCATGTATTTTTTGAAAAACTCATACAAAGTTGGACTTTTGGTTGTACAGAACTTTTCAAGAAAAATTGTAAATCTGTGTTGTCCACTCTAAGTCAATATTTAATGACGACTCATTTGGATCTATGTATGTGCGTGGATTTGCTTTTAAACTACTTATCTTTCACCATCAGGGAACAGTTTCCGCATTTTTATATCTCATTAGCGTACGTGTTGACTTAAATGCATGCATGTGTTAAATGGTTAGATTATAAGCAAACTTTGTTTTAATGTAGTAGTAGTAGTAATTTTGATTCTCCTCGCTTAACACAAGGAAAATTTCGTCGTTAACTGGACAAATATGTATCGTAATTCGTACTATTGCTCATATAAGAAAGGATAATACGTCAATATAGACTAATGTAATTTTACGACACACAAAGTTCAAATTTTATTTCTTCAGTAAACACCTACGCAGAAAAACTAGTGATGCATCCAATAGATGTTTTATTACTTGGTAGAACTCAAACTCTACTCAAACTCAAGTACCAAGTTCAGAATTACATACTTCAGGGGAGGCATCTATTCTCACAACAACACACATACACACACAACAGTGTTTGCACTTTTTGTCTTTGTTTTGTACTTAAAGTTAGTTTTAATAATTATTAACAAGACAGAGATGTTAGCTATTACAAGGACGAAAGATTCATTATGTTCTGCATCTGTAGATTTTAATGGTACATGACTAAACCAAACTATTACCATGTAGTAGTAGTAGTAGAGTAGACAACTTATTAACACGCTAACAATTAGCTGTACACCCTATTATGTAGCCTGTAGCAAGCGCAAAATTTCGTGATGTTCGTTACGGATTATGATTACTTAATAGAGTGGTGGTGGTGATGATAGCACTGACAACGTGATGCGATAAGCAAGTTGAGATAACGATCAACAACGATTAGTATACTTGTTGCAAACGTCTTTTTATTGGCGAGTTGTTCTTACATTAAATGTTGTTTTGTACTACTAGTAGTAGTTATTAATGCATTACCATTTTTTATTGTAATACAGAGAAGAGTTTTTGCTGCATGATGATGAGCACTCGTTGAACATTTAGGTGTATCACTTTCAAGATTAAGTCATCATCATCTTACAAATTAGTTCCTTCATCCTTTTAACATGAAACCTTTACAAACACTTGTGCTTCTACTAATGCTTAATGATGTGCTTCGCCAATTTTATGCGTATTGATTGAACAAATCAGATTTGACAGCGGTATAGTATTGCGATAAATAATGGAAGCATTTAAACAGGTAGGGGTTTAAGTAACCAAATAATAATATTATTTTTGCAGATAATATGCACCAGGAGAATCATGAATAGCTAAGGCTAGGATAAAAATTTCAAAAGAAAGTGTTTATTTTATCTTTACTTCCTTTTCCGCATATATCTCTTTATCAATAGCAATCTCTTTATTCTATAAAAATTAAATGATTTTTATCAGTTATTATTCCACAAAATACATTATTTATTCTCAACTCCACTAGTGAAAATTGAGTGGACATGTATTTCTTTATGTATGTACGCTGTTTGCTAGTTAATTTTATTTTCTGAGTTCAAGGCTAAATTTAAATTCCCTTGTAGTCAGTCATCTGATATATCCATTTGAAATAATTTTTATGACAGACGGGTTGATTGTATTTAACCTTTTGCCGTCCGTCACTAATAAAACATGATGTTCAAATTTGCAAAAATATGCAGCATATATCGATATGGAGAACAAAGAATAACAAAACTGGGACCAATAAAAAAGATGCGTTAGTTGCCTTAATAAAAGTTTCCTGTATTGCCTACAGACAATTTACTGACAGCTAATATTATAAAACGCTCTTCCTGTTCGCAAACTTCAGAGTAGACAGTGCATGTCACGAGAAACGTCATTTTTTCAATCCATTTCTAGAGAAATCAATCCTACGCTTGACGTAGCTTACAAAGCCTCAGGCCCCTCCTATAAAAATGCATTACCATCAGATCAAAATTACTTCAAAACTGATACATTTCACAAGACTATATAAACTTATGTTGTATGTAGGGAATTAATCAGTTACCATATTTTTATTATTGTGAGTCAAATAATAGTACCGACAGAGTGTGCCTATTATATTTATTTCATAAGTCACATTTTTACATTTTACGTGGTCGGTAGGTATTATAGATTCCTCTTTGATTCTCTCACTCCTACCCTTCCCCAAAGTGCAACAAGCAGCTCTTATTACAAAACGCATCTTCGCCCTCGCTCATTTTAGCAGTAAATTACATTTTCATTACATTAAAGTGATTTGATTATGCAGTAGCAACAGCCAGTAGACTATGATGTATTTCACCCTCTGGCATATTTGCATCACTTTCAGTTTGCCACAAGTGACAGATAAAGCACTGTGAGCTTAATTCCGATGGATCGCTCAGTTCTACAACAACTACTACTTAAAACTGTTACATATAGTAATAATAATAATAATAATACGTGTAATGTATTTATAAAGACATACATAGATAAAAAACGTAAATAATAGCGTATCATGATGGCATATATCACATAAAAATCAAGTCCCCAGGAACATCAAGTAAAGTTAAAATTAGTCACATGCAAGAAGCGTATCAGAAATGCACTTTTCCATACTTGATTATTATGACTAATTTGCTTCACAATGTAAGGCGATCCTTATGACTTGTCAAGCGTTGAAAAATCTACTCAGTGCTCACACACACACACACACAAGCGGTTTTTTAATGTTGCTAATAATCCTGTATCCATCATGTGAAGGCACTATTATGTTTCAAGTAGTATCTTAATAATAATAAATGTCTACAAAGCCTGTGATCAAGTTGTGTTTTGCCTATTTTTTTTATCAATGTTATTATTAATTTCACACGAGCTAACTATGTATTAAGTAGACTACACAGTAATAATTTTTCGGCACTTAAACTCAAGTTTGCCTATTATTATTACTACAAACAAAAACGTAACTGCAAATACAAAATGAACTGATTTGAAATGAAGTTTGTCTTATCTTCAGAGAGCCGTGTCGTTGTATTCAGTGACATAATAGTTTAAGGAGTGTACGTTAAGCACTTGCTTTCTTGTATCTCATTTTCTAGGTAAACTGACTGAAATGCAAGACACCGGTGATAGTA
>JAHZMT010001710.1:0-19296 GCA_027743785.1 Sinhomidia bicolor | reverse complement strand
GGAATCTCATAAAAATGTTATCTCTTGAAAATAATTAGAGTTTTCTTTACCTTGAAACGAAAGCGCAAATATACTGCTGTTATTGCAATGTGTACTCATTGCATTGTTGCAAACTATATAGAGAACTTTATACGTTACCACCACCTCCGTGTAAGTCTTCCGTGACACTAGAAATTCAGTACGTACGGTAGTATATATATGTATTGTGCCGAAATGCATCTGTCCATGGTTTTGTAAGTCTAGATAAGATGCTTACGTTTGAGTAGTTTTAATAATATGTTGTTTCATTAAAGAAATTCTTTGCATTGTACCCTTCTTCTAGTCTTACTAGCGTATTACGTATGTCAACTATTAAAACTGCTGGAGAATCTTCTCTGATGAGATGTTTTGGAATTTTGGTTATTAGTTGGTGAAGTGAAAATGGTTAGTTATATGCATACACATAGGTGTATAAGTTAAAAATATAGTTCTAGGGGAAGAATGCGCATTAAACCGTGTTTTGGCATTATGGTGACAAATGGTAGTATTCTTACACAGGAATGATCCCATTTACCCATTTAGTTTGTAATTACACGCTTGGATTAGCCAAGTTGGCTTTTGCTGTTCTACAAGCTAAATTACTCTAATTCTTAAATTTTGCATAGCTAAACTTAATGTTAGCAAGCAAGGAGCTTCTCCACCAAAGCGCATCGCATTTTATCGTTTTTTATGTTATCAAGATGTTCCTAATTTGTAAAATATATCTCCCTTATAAAACAACCATTAGTTTTAATAGGAAATTAGGAAAGTTGTTATAAATTGCCAAAGTTGCAGCATACCCCATTCTACAGATAGGCATATAGTTAGTATGAAATTATAGTCCACAAATGGTCTTCATATTTAAGCAAAGGAAATGACCAAATATGAATTTTAAAACTTTTTTAGTCATATGTGCTAGTTTAGTAATTTCTGGTATGCTGAAAACTGATCTTTTGCATGCAATGATAATGTTGTTTGCAGAGTTTGCACTGTCTATTATGTAAATTTCATGTGTTGATTTAGATGGTACTTTCAGAGCACAAATCGATGGGAGAAGACTTGAATGTGTGAATCGATTGTTGTAGACAATTGAGGCGTGCTGACGGGAAACTATTAAAATTTCTATCTGCATGCATGGGAAAGTTACAGTTAAACTCACATAACCTATAAAGCTCTTTAAAATACTTGTACCTAATTTTGCACTTGAAAGAGTGCATATTCTTGAGAAAATTATTACGGTCTATATCTACGTTTTAACCATTCTTACGTGAGATTCGAGCACAAAGAACTTTTACTTCAGTTTCCATCATATCTGGATAATTTTTAAAATGTGCAGAATTTTAAATTATCACTATTTGACCACAAAATTGCGCAAGCAAATATTGTGTGCAATCTTTAAGGTTTATGCAAGTCAAAAAAGATTATGATGTGGAGTTGATGCACACGCAAAAGACTTACTGTTAGTCGCTTGTCAACAATGTAAAATAAATTACAGATTCAGTCGGTTACGTATGTATTCTAATGTAAAAGGTTTTATCACACGTTTATCTACTTCCAGGATTACTGCAAAAACTGATGGTGTATAAATGCAATGTAGGTAATGTGAATGTTAAATACTGCTGTGGCATTGATGTAATATGAAGTTTAAACTTGAAATATAGAAAATGTGTTAACGGCTGGTTCATTAATTAATTCGTGATGCCAAAGTTAGAAGAAAGAGTGTAGCAAGTAAAATTGTGCAGTCGCATTTGTTTTGATAAAGAAAGAATTGGCAATTTCCTTAAAACTTACTCCTAAAAGGGGCGACAAGCAGTTACCCTTCTTGTTTAAGAGGAGTTTGCTATTGCAATTTGGACTAGTGATGCGATGGAATTACTACACTTTTGTTACAAAGTTTTGGCAAAATTTTTAATCTCATTATCATAATAAAATTAGAAAAGTGCTTCACTTCCTTAAAAAGGGCAAAGTGTTCCTTCTTACTCATAGTAGTATGTACGCACATATTACAAGTTTCTTTAGAAGAAAAATACATTATTGTCACTTCAACTCTCAGTTTCAATTTGCATTCTTTAAAAAACGGTGGCAATAGTGGTTTTTTATTTTTTATTATATACACTACGGATTTAAACAAATAAATCTCTTCAGGCTTAATTTAAAGTTAAAATAGTTAAAAATAATAATTTGCAAGTATAATTTAATTTAATAAAAAGTACTGAAAATTTCATAAATTAATAATTTTTGACATAAAATTTTTTTGTGCAGGTCCACAACATATCACCAATCCAAATACCAATGGTGGTAGCCCTCACCACGCTCATTTCAAGGAGAATTTGGGAAGACTGAAAGTTTATCAGACTAACTCAGACGCAACCGGTAACTGGAGAAGACCTGGTTTGAACGGCCATCATCAGCCGAGTAATATTGGCATATCAAAGTACAGGTAAGAGATCAAAACGGACTCTTTAAATTTCTTTGGCAAATGAAATTATTAAACTTTACCAAACAAGTTGGTCCGCTGTAAACGTAATTGATTTGTGTGATGATAAGAATTTAAAAATTCTCTGCCCATTTTAGGGGATTATTGAAATGAAAGACTCAAGTAACTAACTATATATATTATTATTTTTTGAAAAGTCAAAGTAGCTTAAAAACTTGATTGTAGTGTTTATTTGATCAAATCAAGGCCAAAATGGGGGCCGCTCGACTTTATCCGATGAAATTTTTATTACGTGCCGTGCAAGAAGAAGTCGAGCTGTATAGGTATTGGTGTTGATTACCAAAGTGTGCAATTTAAACTTATTAGTGTCAAAAGAAATCCGATTTCTTCTGGTTCAAAACTAATTATTTACAATGGGGCTGCTTGCCTCAAAAAATTTAATATAACGGCACATAATGTATTACTCATTCATTCACTTATTGAATTGAGTTGAGTTAAGGTAGGTATATAAAAAATGAAAGAAAAATATCTAGAAACAACATCAGACACAATCTGTGCCTGTTGTTTGTCTCACGTCAGTCCCTAGATTTATATCATATTATTATCATTATGTATCATCATCATCATGTCATCACTACCACCACCACTGCATTCATTCATATTCTTCTTGTAAATTTCCGAATTGTTATATTAGGTACACCTACCTATATAATCATAATAATATCATCATCATTCATTTCTTTGCCACAGATTCATGATTTCTCTCTCATCATCTATAATCTAGAAAACTGCAGCACACTGCACTCTTTCAAAATGTAACACTTTTGAATGGATTCAAAAAAATTATTAGACAAAAATCCATGAAGGAAAGGCACACTTTTTTTTAGGAATAGAGAGCAATGACATTCAACATCTTGTACTTGTGTACTACATTACTGCTACTGCTGCTGCCAGCATCCTCATCATCAACATAATCACCGACAACAAACAACATAGTCTTTTTTTAGGAATAGAGAGCAATGACATTCAACATCTTGTACTTGTGTACTACATTACTGCTACTGCTGCTGCCAGCATCCTCATCATCATCAACATAATCACCGACAACAAACAACATAGTGCACCGTTCCATTTTTTACTATTTTTTTTTCTTGTGCTTAATCAGAAATTCAGTTGGTAAAAAAATGCTCTATAGCTGTTGCTGCTTAGTTTTTAGTTAACGAACTGACACTACTTGTGCCACAACAACAACAACAACCACCTACATCTTTCGAAACCGATCGTATGACACAAAAATGAGACTGCCTACAAACAGTTCTTCTCTGGCAGGAAATTATGCTCGGATCCTCTTTCATAAAAGTAAGTAGTTACTTGAAAACTGCAAAAGGTGTATAGGTAGTACGCACCTACATTAGGCTGTGGGACTTACTGTATATATAAGTTATTGCGTCATAATGAAATAAACACCCAACGGTAAAACTCGCAATGACAAGTGAAAAGTTAAGCAGAAAAAATAAGCAACAGTATTGTAGTAGTAGCAGAAAAGCGTAGCGCTTTTCCTGAGGACGTCGTCGGTGACGTTTTTTATGTTTACTGACTGTAGGCTTGGCTTTGGCTTTTTATGAGCATTTCTCATCCGACATGTAGGTATACGTATGCGAATCTGTTGGATGAGTGACAGTTGTTGTAGGAGTAAGTAAGCATGCACGTGTCAGTGGCATACATAATCAGAGAAAAACTTACCCACAGTAGCACCCACAGTGTGCTAGTATGCTTATAAAATAAAGTGTAAACATGGCTGTACTTTTTAAACTTAACTTTATAGATATAGGCAGTACTATAATATAAGTATATTACTAATGTAACATTAGGGGAAAAACATAAGGATGATAGTGGTAATTACTGGCGTAAATTTTGGATTTAGTTGAATAGTTGGTTTGCACACATACATAATAGGCATATATATGCAATGCAGTGCAGAAACTATTTAGTGTGCCGTCTATGATCATTAGCGACTACAACGTTGGATGTTGGATTATATGTATCATCAACAAAAGTTGTTGGATGGAAAACTGAACCAGTATTTAGATTAGCTTGGATACATCATGTGAATCAAATTGGGGTACTGTACAAGACAAATGGAAATGAAGCCCCCTCCAACTGTTTTTTAGTATGAGCATTTGACTACAATATTCAAGTTCACAATTCATATTTTTTAATCTTAATGCATATACAATGCATTAAATCGAATATGCAATATATAAAATGTATATTCATATCTATATGTACATACATGCAATAGAGTGAAGCTTATGCAACCGTATCACCCTCGAGTGTACTGGTCTCATCAACTAGTAAAATGAAACAGGATACATAAAAAATAAGCCATTTGATGTATTTTTTCACAAAGAGAAACCACAGCGCAATATTATACATACATACATTGCTGCTGCTGAAGAAAACTCATTTGAAAGTAATAAAAATTATGAAACTTATACCTGCATATTCACTTAATATTTCTGTGCTATATTATTACCATAATAGCATTCGTACACATAGCGTGATATTGCCATTTATGATCTTTTTTGCCATCTCTCTTACTCACTCATCTCATCTTCCATTCCATATAGTAGTTTTTGCAAAATAAATTCGTTAGTAAAAATTATACATGGCTATATGCTAGTATTACTCGCATGTATAGCATATAACGACAAACGAATATATTTTAATACAAAAATCCTGTCTCCTCTAATTTGACACCGGCATTGTGTTGTGCGATGCAATAAAAAGACAAGGGAGTTAGTTAACTTAACTATATAGTACGTGGTGGTGGTACGTGCTCTACTAATTTTCCTCAGTGTTATTCGTTTCCTTCGTTGTAGACAGTTATCTTGTAATCGCACAATACAAACCACAATAGCACTATTATCCTTCCTTTGACATTTTTCTTTTTGTTTGCGTTTATTTGTGTGTACACAAGATTGTTTGCTGGGCACAATCTTTTTTCAGTAATAGTGGGAGTACACAAAGAAAATACCACACCACCACAACAACAAGCAAGGTATAGTTTTTTGATAAGGATCTTGACATTCTTTCCGGCTTCTTGTACGCATTCTCCTCATTATTAGCACATATATCAATTTTTACGAACATCTTGTCACTTTACCTTACGTGAATGGCTACAGGGAATTAATTTGTTTTCTTTTTATGAAATATTTTTTGTAGTTAAGTTTGTCTCAGAATTTCTTTCTGTTCCCATATACCTACACAGTAGGTATATTCTGTACAGACTTTCTTGTCCCGTATGTCTTTTAATATGATTTATATGTTTGCCCATTTAATTCAACAATTGTGATACAATGTGTACTTTACTGTTCAACTGCCGGCGACACCGGTTTTGCGTCATCCTTATTGTTGTGCCAGATATATGTACATGTATGCAAACATAGAGCTTGACAGTTCAACGGAAATAGTTTTGGTTTTTTTTACTTGTCATGTTTATTAGACCAAACAAACTTGAGATGGGATAGGAAACGAGAGAAGAAGTGTTCAATTCTACGTGACATGTTGCAGGTATTAAGTGTCAGATATTATTATCCTAACAAGCAAGGCTGGGTAGAGTAGAATTGAAACTTATGAGTTGAGTATATGCGAATTCAATTTTTTTCATTTATTTGTTTTGTTTCTTTTTACCCATGTGTTGTTGAGAAAGCGACAATAATTTTATGATTGAGAAAGCAACGGTACATGTATGCGCCTGTTGGTTAATAACTGTGTTTTTGGGTGAATTGATCAATTGTCCTATTGACACAAGTGACCTTTGATGTTGCATTATGCACACATTGTAATGAATGCAGTACGTTAGTCATAGTTGTACAGTATGTTTTCATGTAGGCATGTAGTACCGACCGAGAACCGATAAAAAGGCATGTGGCAGGAGAGGAATGCAGCAACAATATTATCATTATCTTTTCATCTTTCAGCAAATATCATCATAATAGTGCCTATATAGATGTATGCAGGTAGGTATTTACATATTTGCAGGTACTACCATACACGCAGAATTACTTTTTGTAATATTTATTTTCAACTTTGCAATGTCATCGACGAGAACAGAAACCGGTCATTTTATGATGACAGCGCTTGCACTGCACATAGGTATAATAATAATAATACGTATGGAATGCGAATTCATGTACACAAAAGTGTACATAATGTATATTTATAGTAGGTATGTAAATAGTACTTTTTGCAAATTTGTTTTGCTTGAGAAGAAAAGGAACATTACAGGTAGGTTATGTATGATATTATTTAATCAAAATAGAGCATTGTATTATCACAGCACAGTAGATTATTGTCAACGGCATAATGAGGTAGTGTTTTTAACTTTGTGATTTTCAATGTCATTGTCAATTGCCTAGCTTTGTTGGTTGAGCAAATCAAACTATGGGAAATTCCAACTTGCTATTTGCGGGTGGCTGATGGAAATAATCAAACCATCAAATCAAGCAAAGCCTATATTTCTACTTGAACTCATACAAACATTCATTGTAAGACATTTAGGTATACTATTTTTAATACATACCTACATACATACCAAAATACTAACAATATTCTTATCAGCAAACTTTTGTTTCAAATTCTTTTTTTTTGGCTAACTCAAATTATGGCAAAGTTCCATTTCGATCAGTGCGCTATCCAAAGAACAACCAGGCATGAGTTGTCTAGCCTTTTAATATTTATACGCAATGTTATTATTTCCTTGTAAAGTACAAAGTGAAATGTGCGAATAAGTGCAGACATCATATAGACTCAAGTTTGAAACAAAATAATAGAAGCGGTCATGGTAAAGCACATAAATATCTTCTCTTATTGAGACAGACGGGCAGGTGGTTACACACTATTCATGGATGACTTGAAGAGGAACTCTCATTCTGTCATTGTCATCATCATCATTACTCATGCAAGTAAGCCATTAAGGAGTGGTTCAGTTTAGTTTTCTTTCCTCTTGACGGTACTAAACTTTTCCTTGCTTGCGTGAACAACAAAAATGATATTGTTACTATTACTGGTGCAATATATATGTTGCTGCTGTTGATGATGATGATGATTATAATGTACATATTATTATACCTATACATATTGTATATGATGACGATGAGCACGACCGGTTGCCTTGTTTTCTATAGATGAATATCTACTTATCATATATTTGACTACTCTCTTCTACACACATTTTTATTTTCTGGCTGATGGAAAGCAGCGTTCATCTCTAGTGCTGTTGTTGGTTGTGTGTCTCAAGTGCATACCGTGTGCTGCTGACGTGTAGAACATTGATAAAGTAGTAATAATAATTTTACAACAGGATAATAATGACGACAATATTTTTCCTAATTTTGAAAATATAATATTTTTTTTCTCCGACAACTTTCATGTACTTGAGTTCTGTAAATAGATTTTTTATAGCTACTTGATGCACTAATGACAAAAAAATGACATGAGCGTGTATATCTTTTTCTTATTTTCAGACGAGCAAATCTTCACCAGTCGACAGGCTCGCTTCACTCAGCCGATAGCCAGAGCTCCAACGGCTTGTCACCGTCGCCCTCTCCATCGCCATATAATCGAGGTACTCCATCCCCAAAAAACGGTGGAGGTAGTGCTGGAGGTGCTCTTAGCCCAGCAGGAACTCCCATTTCTCCAAGCCAGTTGCGAAACGGCGGAAGTAACGGGAATCCCTCGCCGTTAGCAAAGCGTTGGAGTTCTACAAGTGATTTCCACAGTGGGAGCACTCCCTCTTTATTCTCACAAAATTCGGCCATGGCTGCCAGGTAAGTTACAATGTGACAGTCTCTCTTTTTTTTCATTATGCATTTGTGTGTGTGTAGCGTACTTCATTAATTAATGAATGAATAATTATATAGTATTAATGAAGAAAGCAGAATGGTAAAAATGAAAGAAATGATTTGAGTTTCTCCGCAGAATAATGTAAACAAATTCTGAGTATTATATTCTTAGAACGGCTTGCAGCTTTTATAAGCATGCGGGACTATTTGACTAATTGATAAGTTTAGACGAGTCATTTTTACCGCTGAGTGGACGTTAGCTAAAATGATAGTAAAGTGTAAAAGAGAAAAGGGGTAGGGCAGATAAAAACGAGATAAACCCATTGTTCGTTTTATGTTTGTACAGGCGTACGTTGACGATGAGCATTTTCATTTTTTTATACGATGCGACGCTCACAAACACAAAACGGTCGAGTCAGCTAGTAATTAAATTAATTAAAAGGCAAGATTGTGGTTTTTGTGTTATTGTGTGTTATTCAGTATTACTACGAACATTAGTAAAGATTTTTAAAATGCACAAAAAAATCAAGCTAGGAGCGGAGACAATTTCCCGTAGCGTAGTAAACTCTTACTGTTGGAAAATGATGTGTAGATAGACAGGCTTGCCTATTTTTTCAAAAAAATAAATAAAATCTTTAGCATGTTAAAATTTCACTGCATGCATTACTTTGATTTTTTTGTACACGTTGCATTGCATTGTTAACAACTAAATTTTAACTTTCTTACATTTTAATATTGTTCTTTTTCCACTTATAAAGCAGGGTTGATGTTGATCGTTGATGTGATAATGATGATAATGCACTATAAAAATGACATTAACTACTACTAAAGAGAAAGATAAAGGGGATGATTATTTTACCAATGTCTCTTCAAAATTGCACTTGTGTGAGCAACAACAATAAACATAAAAGAGGCCATCGTAACTTCCCCTTCGTTTTTGTACTAGTGTTCTTTCAGTCAGTCGTCATCGTCATCATCATCATCTTGTAAGTAAATGACTGGCAAACAGAAGAAGAAAATGTAATTTTAAGGAAGTAGAACTTTTTTTCGCTTTTGTTTTCCCTCTGCCACTAACTATAAGTGCTGCTGCTGCTACTAGCTGGTGGTGATGATGATGATGATGATGATGACTATGTGGCATTTGCTTGATTGAAGATTGCGCACACTACTATTTTTGGTTATTTTTCAGCAGCATTAAACCGACAGCCAAAAAGGGTAGTATTTTTGCTATTATCAAGAATGACAAAAGAAGTCGGAATAAAATTGAGAGAAGAAGAGGAAAAAAGAAAACATAATGCTGTTGCTTGTCAGACATCAGAGATAACAGTATTTTCGTGTTAGCTACTTTACTGATGTCGTCGAGTATTGTTCACTCTGTGTGTGTGTGTGTTTGTGATGATAATACTTCCCTACCACATGCATTGACTATACATAGGTAGTAAAATAGAATGATAAAAAATTTCCCCAAAATAGGAATGAAAACTTTGTTTTTGCTCATCATCGTGTTTTTGTACCAAACCACGCTGCTGCTCGTTTCAAGAAACTGCCTGAATACAATAGAGTGAAAGAAGTTATTACATGAAATAGAGTCACGTCTTGTATTGTTCTTTGAATTTAGTCATGATGACGACGACGACGACGAAGATGTTGATGATGATGATATTTTGAAAAGATAAGTAAATATAGTAGAGGAGGAAGTTTTTTTTAAATCAGGTGGATCATCGTCATGAAATTTTTCTCAATCACGAGCACATTGTACCAGGTTAGTGGTCTGGTCTTCTTGTCTGTAGTCTACTACTTACGTTTTTTTCTGTAATTAGAGATGGGCTAAGTGAATACTTACTTACTACTTAGCATTGCATTTTAATGTGATGTGGAATAAGTAGTATTTTTAAAATGTAAAAAAATGAGGAAACGGGAGTGAAATCGTTTATAACAACTTATCTTTACAATCATCAAAGTGGTATATACCTAATGTATGTAGAGATACCTAATTGTTTTATAGAGATTGTCAAAGAGAGAGAGAGAGAGGAACGAAAGAAAAAATAACTTTCTGCTGCATTTTAAAAGTTTAGAAAAAAATAACTAGGTGAATAATTTTTTTACACCCTCAAGGTGTATATTAATTACTGCCATTTTCGGGCCAATATTTATGTTTCTGCGTGACTGGCTTCATTAATTTTTAAATGACGACGATCCTACAGTAGTATCATCATGATCAACATACTTAATAATGTCTATAATGCTATTGTAGCTCGTGTGAATAAACAAAGTGGTATATTCTTTATAGGTTTTATATCAAAAAATCTACTACTCTGTTATTACTACACATTTAATCTTTATCGTTTGTTTTTTTACATATATATTTTTTCTTTAATATTTTGTCCTATTATGTATGTGTTTGTTTTTCGTTTGACTTCTTTGCTACGCCCCAACTGCATACATTTCTACTACTACTACTGCAACTCTTTCTGCTACTCCTGCAAAGCAGAAATAATGTTACAGCTCGGTCCTTGTTAAACTTGCATGTGAAATCACCTCATACGAGGCACGGGTATGATAATCAAATACAATTTTTACAAGATATATATAAATATATAATTTTTTTTCAATTTATCATTAATCTTGTTCTTGATCTACTACTACTTCTTCTTCTTCTACTACTCCTTTAATATAATTTATGTATTGTTTGTTTTTTCTCTCCGTTATATATATTTTCTGTGCTTTGAAAATGTAAAATAAAATTCTCTCCTTTTAGTCGTTTCCCTATTTACCTCTGTTTTCTCGTTTCACTTTAACAAAATTTTAATCTAAAAATGCAGTAGTTATTACAGTCCTTTCAACTTTTCTACTTTGTAATCAACGTTTTGAAAACTCATTAATCCATGCTATTTAACATGCTTACAGTGATTGTCGTTTATCTACTTTCTGTTGTACTGTATCGTGTGTGTGTTATAGCAAAAAGACAATAAACTTGATCGACTTGATAAATGAATACCGCGTAGTGACGTACTATACCAAGCAAAAAAATTAAATGCATCTTCTTTTGCAATGTTAATTTTACTAAAAAAATTAATTGGGTAAGGTTAGTTAGTAAATAGTTTAAGTAAAAATACCTAGTTTGTTTTTGAGTAGTATGTAACTGTATAAAGATAAGCTCATGTATTTTTTCTTCTTGTGATAGTCTTCAAGGTAGCCAAATAAATGTGCGTAATTTAAGAATATATAATTTTGAGTGAGTGCATGCGTAATCCCAGCATATATGTATGTACACATATAATGTTTACTTATAACAGTAAACCTTCATTTTTTTCCTTTACCCAAAACTCTGCACGGTTCATTCATCCTAAATCTTCCAAATTTAAATGTGGTTGAACTTGTCCTGATAACCTTGTGATATGCTTGCAAGGTAAATATTAACGTAATTTATAGTTTGGAAAATTGTACCATATGACTAGACTTGATGCTACTGCAATATTTTTTTGAATGAAATTGTAAATGCTGAATAAATGAATGAATGAATACGTGTTTTGTATAATTTAAATTGACGCACGTTAGTGTACAATAGTAATAATGATAGTTCATTCATCATTTTTTGGTGTATTTACTGCTCAATGTAGTTTACAAGTCAAAAGTTTTGGTCGTGAGCTACTCGGTCGTGAAATTCATTTGTGAATTTTTGTGCCTCTCTTGTATCTTGTGGGATGGATGATGATGGTGTGTTTCCGTATAATTCGCATGTAATTTAGCAGATTTAACACACCTCACTTTATGACACGCTGATATTGGTGACGGTGAATGAATAAGCGTTTCTTTCAATTATGTACGTTCATATCCTTATTGCTCCTCCAACTGTTGCGTATGATCACACGTAAATAAAGTATAAAAACGATATTATTAATGGCACCGACTGCGCCTACTGTGAACCTGTAGTTTGTAAATTGGGGCTACAAGAGATTGTACGTACTTTTGGTAGCAAGCACTCTATATTCCTTTAAATCCTCATAGAATACATACATAGAATATATATACATACATACCTCTATACTAAAAACTTTTCTCCTGGCAAAACGGTGCTTAAGGTGTTTTTTTGGTGTTGGGAAAGTTATGGTGAATCTAAATTGATTTCTCAATTTTATTGAAAAGTTTTGATACAACGTTCTTTATCACAATTTGTATAGCACAAAGGATGCCACGTTTAACGCAGAGGAAGGAACCGTAAAGATATTTTTAAGAGGGTAAGAAAAGCACTTTTCTTAAGTCGGTAATATTTTTTAATATAATTTTTTTGTGCTGTTGATAATATGGCAATACTTGTTTGATTTTTTTATATAGGCGACCAATCAATTTGTACCTCCCAACGGCCCTTGTTGACAACTACAGCCTATCTCGAGTGGCCACTGCTCCACTTGCCAAACTTCGTTTGGAGTGGGTGTAAGTACATAAATAGTTTTTTTGACAAATTAATTTAAGAAAAACACTTTACGTGCTTATTTATACGCTGCCAAATCGATATTGTTTTGTAGAAAACTTTAGTGATGTATCAGGATTTTGTAGGTACTACTACATTATTGCTGTTCAACTTTTAATACATCTCTCCAAATTATTTTCTTTCTCAACCAGTAACGCGCAATCACGTAGAAAAAAAAAGAAAAAAAATTAAATACTACATGAAACAGTCAATCTAATCAGTGTCAATAAATTGTAATCAAACTTGATACTCATATTTTCAACGGATGACGGCGCATTAAAAACCCACTTTACTTTATTACTTTTGCCACAGAAAAGAGAAAACATTAGAAAAAATCGATACTTTCTATATAATGTGCTTACTCACTACTATTACTACACGACAAGCTGCCTGTTTTTTTTCTTCTGTTGTGTACATAAATTGTCTGATGTGTCTATTCCAATCCAATATTATAATACACTGACACAATTCTGCGAAATTTCGTGTAATATAATTCATCCCTTCTTTTTCTTAATTTTTCTACCGGCAAGTTTGTGAGAATACTACACGATGTATGTATGTAACTTTCTTGAGCAGGCAGGATGATGATGATGACGGTGTACGATAATATGATATCTATATCGACTATTTTTTTCATCTTATTATCCTCATCGTCATCATACTCCTAATAGTAATGTCTACTTTATAAACATAAATACATAAGCAAATAGGTAGTTATAATAATGCAGAGCCGCATAATGATGCACAATTCATGACAAAGAAAAAACGACGACCATGATGTTGATGATGATGATAACGGTGATGTGATGATGAGAACAAACTACTCTCGAGGCTGAACTTTGAAGAAAAGGGAAATTACTCTGGTCGACGGAACGACGACGACGGTGATATGCAGTTAGCTTTTTTGTTTGAAATACCACGAGGAACAGAAGAGAAGAGGATAGCAAAGTACATGTGTATAGTTGGTTTGTTAGTAGCTGGTATAACAAGAAACTAGTTCACTAGAGCAAATCATCATAGGAAAGCTGAGTATAGGCTGCTTAGGCATATTGCACGTGTGTGCATGCATCAAGTTGGAGGAACTTGTGTGTGTGTAAGCAAGCTTTAAAGATTTTGATACAGGAGATTGTTTGACGCTACGTGAATTCTGCAAAGGCGCTTTTTGTATCATTTAAAAAGAAAAATATTATGATGATTACTGCAAGCAGAAGAAAAGCAGTAGGTAGCCAGCAACTTGCTGGCAGCAAGCAGATTCGTAATGGAGACAATCATTTAACAATGCAGTTTAGTTGAACGAGAGAGAGTCCATTATATTTGTTACACGTGCATATGTTTGTGCATGCACATTGTATTTAAGAAGATGAAGAGTTGCAGCAGCAGAGTTGTAAAAAATGGAGGGAAGGGAATTTTTAATCTTTTTATGTGATCTGCTACAAAGGGTTGTTTTGAAACTTGAATGGAAGAAAACGTTGAAGACTTCATTTATTACTGTAATGATAAATGAAAATGACAGCGATTATTTGAATGCACATTGAGCATTTTATGTATTTCTAATGGACTAAAATGGTACTCTTTGGAGATTTACGGGGAAAGATTAACAAAGCTGGGAGGAGAGAAATAAAATGTGGAGACATAAATGCGTGTTTGAAACTGCTTTTTATTATGAGCGTAGAAAAACATACGTATAAAAAAAGTATCGAAAATGGCTTGTGTGCTTACTTGTATGGGAGTATGAGATGAGCGGATATGAAATTTATGTTAGTGTCTCTATACACATAATTTTATTTGGATATAAACGATACTTTGAAGCGAGGAAAAGTTGGTGATGTGATTGTTGTGTAAATAAAATGTCAGTAAATCGTGGATCACAAATAAAAATGCTGAAGGCTGTGAAGAAAGGAAGAGTATATAAAATACGTGGCTATTATAATTCCATATTAGGTTTATTTACTCCTACAAGCTGTCGTACATTTTGACNCAAATAAAAATGCTGAAGGCTGTGAAGAAAGGAAGAGTATATAAAATACGTGGCTATTATAATTCCATATTAGGTTTATTTACTCCTACAAGCTGTCGTACATTTTGACTGTCATTGATATGGCCCTATGTATTTATATTACGTGCTATCATATCTTCTGTTAGATTTTTGCGAGTCTGTAGTAGGCTGATGCTTCATAAAGCCCCAAGATTTTCATTTTATGCTAATTTCAAAGAAAATCTCATGTTGACGACAAAGCGGGTTGAATGAGATGTAGTAAATACGGCAGACGACGATTAAGTAGAAAAAACGTGCATGATTTGACAATACACTTTCTTGTAAAAATGCATTTTTTAAGTTATTTATGTAAAAAAAGGCACTAAACTGAAGCTGTTATTACTTACATACTTGCAAATTTTGGAGTTTATTGATGCTACTACATTGTCTTTGACTAGATTTAGTTCTCGCTGGATGTTTTTTTCTCTGGTACATTTTGTACCTAATTTCAATTTCAAGCAATGGGCTTGCATGGAAGTTTCGTTTCGCCCGTTTGATTATCACAATCAACTGCGTATATTGTCATACAGTCCTTGTTCTTAGAATTGTGCCGCGTCTGTCTATTTCATGGATATGAGGTAGAAGCTTTTGGCCATTTAGCCCAGATTTTCAATTTGCATTCTAGAGGCAGCGGAGAGAGAGAAAAAAGGATTTTCTTAGCAAGACGCCAGGATGACATTTACGAAAAGAAAAGGTCTTGATTAAGTGCAAGGATTTGCAGCATAGCAATGTTATAAAAACACTTTTAGAAATAAAGTAACTTTGTAATACTGTAATTTGCGCAACTGTGCAGACTTTCTCGATAGGATTGTAGATAATTTGAGAAATATCTATCATCGTATGCACGAGTTGGATTCTTTGTTAAAAATACATGCTAAAAATATTTTTTGGTTATAAGTAAAATATGAAATTATCATAAAATTTCGGCAGTCAATTGGATTAGCTTGTCATCATTGTACTGACGACAACGGAGAGATGTTGAAGAAAGTTAATAATTTGATGTGTATGTGAATTTAATGAAATACTAGGAAAAACTTGTGTGGAGTGGGAGAAACTTGTGTTCATTCCAACAACAAATCACACGAAATATTGGCAAAAAATATACTATATAATCACAAAAAATGTTTTTTGTTCCTTTCTGATTTTTCTTTCTTATAAGAAATTTGATTTTTTTTCAAATGCTTTACAATGTGGAGGAGCAACAACAAAGACATTATCTGGGGCATAACGATGATGTGAAATGGTAAGTCATCCTCTTTCTTATAAGAAATTTGATTTTTTTTTTCAAATTTATTTCACGTTAAAATATTCGTTAAATATGTCAAACCACCTTGTTGGTCACAATTGATTTTAAAATAATCAAAGAACATGCTATTAAGTACAGTAAGCAAGTATAAAAGCATAATTGAATGGCAAAATTGGTCTGATTTATTTCGAACGAACAAAAATAAAGGAGACACAATTTTTTAGCTGAAACTGCTCCAATGCACCCTATTCAAGTTCACTATTTTTAGATTGCTACAGTTCAGTATTCTGTGGTAACTTACTAGTCTGATAATCCGCTGTGCAGCTGCGTTGAAAATATAATTTGATTTGATTATTGAGCCAATTGAATTTTAATAAATTGCTTCTGGAGCAAAGATTAAAAGTCACAAGTCTATTGAATCAGAAAATCTTTGAAAAATAAAAAATAGTTGCCTTTCGTTAAAAAAATACACTCAATTTATTTTCGATAGCCAGGAACGGCATGAGTCTCTTGATAAAAATAAAGTGAAAGTACAGTAATAACCACGTTGTCCATAAAAGAAACAAAGTACACTGCACCCTGCTGTTGCCATCAATGGAAATGCACGGCGTTTTAAATAAATTGCCGAATTGTGTTGCATTGAATGCAAACTTAAATCCTTGCATATGTGCTGCAGAGCAGAGAATGCATATTAGGTTGTGGATAAATACATACAACATAAAATTTCCATTCCCAATTTCGTCTAATGGCAACATAAGTTCAAAATAAATTTGCGTTTGCTCTGGTAAAAAAAACCCATGAAATTCGATTAGTGTTAAGTACAGATTGTGAAAAAAGTTGTAAACAAGCACACAGAGAGAGAGTCAACAACAGTCAAACTAAACCATCATCATACGAACCAAATTTGGCTGGTGGGAATATTAATAACCGGATCCATAAAAGTGAATAAACCATGCAAAAAAAGAAACTTTCCATTCCCGAATAAACAATTTGAGGCAAAAGTGTATAATAATGATTGTCGTAGTGTATAGTACTGCTCATAAAAATCTAGAATATTATTTGGTTCGCTTTAGTTGGCAGGCTAATTGTCTTCTTTTGTAGGCACGCAGCTAAATATTCCTATCATGCCACCTTTTAACGTCTCAACTAGACTCGTTTTCATGATTTAAAACATGGTCATCTATGTTGGCGTACTTGTTAAGATTACACTTTTCGAGTCCACACACTACGAGGGCGGATCATGATGATGACCTTTACGATCTAAAATAAGATGCGTGGACGACGCTTAAAATAGCAGGAAAAAAACATTTTGTTTTTAGTGATAAAACAACAGGTGGTTGTTGTTATATTGTAAGAGCAATAATAATATAACGTGCCTATAATTATTACGGTTTTTGTATGTTTATTTGGGCATCGTCGTCAATTACGTAACACTCACTCCTTTCTTCAGTCGTCTCCGCAGTTTTATAAATTGTATGACAAGTGTAACGGCACCTTTATATATTGTTAGTACGTACCTACCGCAATATTTATGATGTTGCTTGCAACTACACTGAAAATAAATGTCGTTCTTTTGATTTTAAAATGCAATATTTTTTTAATGAAATAGTACTTGAAGGATATCGCAACTTTGGAAAGAATTTCTACCGTTGTTGTAGGTGCAATTCATTTTTATTTTGAAACATTCATTTCAAGAAAAATATTGACAATGATTAGTTAGGCAACGTTTTGTTTAAGTTAATTCTATTACGGAATGGAAATGTGAAAATTATAAACAAGTAGGTGATGATGATATGATATTCTATTATATCATTATTAGCAGTAGTGTTATCATAATCATGATATGAATTGTCTACTCTCTGGCTGGCTATTGTCATACATTTCTCTGAAAGGTAAATAAAAATAAAGCCTGATAAATAATTTGACGCTAAAACAGGTTATGTCTTGTGATTTTAATGGCTATCTTCAGTAGCAGTCGTTAAACTCATGATTACCTTGACGTGTCTATATACCACACGCACACACTAAAAACGAATAAATTGCACCCTACCAGATATAGGCGTGATTTACTGCTGACAGACTGAAAAAGTCGATGATGGCTTTGGTTGGTGTGTGTGTGACTGACTGTTCTGTGGTTGCTATTTAAAATAATTGTTTGGGGTTTTAGCTGTATAACTTTGTCCTCAAGTACGTCATCGTCAGTGAAGGATGTTTTTTTTCGTTTGAGTAGTCAAGAATTTTAAAATCAATCAGACAGAATAACTTTAAATGACATGTTCTGATAAGCGATAAATGTAATTTTATACATTGAATATGTCAATAGATTTATATGAAAATATCGAGTAATAATGAGATGGAGTTGTAACATACATGCATGTATGGGTAATCTGAAACGCAATTAATTAAACTTGTGCACTTTATTTGTTTTGTTTAGTTTGGCCATTCATCCCAACAAATTGATCGTTGCGACTGGTCAGTGTGCCGGACACGACCGCCGAGAGGGAAAGGTAACAGTGCAGAGCAGTGCAGCGTTCTTGAATTACCATAAAAGTATTTTTTCAAGAATACAATGTTTTTTTTCTATTTTGTGTATCTATATAGGCCCACGTGCGTGTTTGGAACTCTGTGAGTCTTCATACCCTTCATGTAATTGGGCTTGGGGACTTTGATCGATCAATTTGCTGCCTATCCTTTTCCAAAGCTGTAAGATATTGGCATACAAATTTATAGTCTATAATGAAACAATGATAAACTACCAGCAAATTGGGATTCGGCAAGATAAAAACTGTGACGCATTCAAAGTATGTATTTAAATTTGTTGTAAAATAGGATGGTGGTGCTTTGCTCTGTGTTATCGATGAGTCAAGCGAACATAACATTTCTGTTTGGGACTGGCAGAAAGGTGAAAAAGGACAAAAGTTGGCGGAAAATAAGGTTAGTTTTGTAAAAAAAAATTATGGATTTTCTTGCGTGGCTGGTGGTCATACGCTTCAAACATTAATTACATTATTGAACAGTTGAGAAAGATAACTTGGCAAAGTATTTTTTTTACTATTTTTATCACAATAACAATGATTTTATCCTATTTAATTCAATGCAAATGCTATTTATCATTTTAATTTACATTGAAATTTAGCGGTTGATTAATTATCGTTCTAGTTTATGTAGACATGCAGATTTATGTTTTATTGTGAAAAATACAAAATTGCACAATCACAAGTAAGGAGTTTATTCAAACAAATT
>JAHZMT010001709.1:0-17544 GCA_027743785.1 Sinhomidia bicolor | reverse complement strand
GGACAGACGGACAGACGGACAGACGGACAGACGGACAGACGGACAGACGGACGGACAGACACAGACATTCACATAAAGTAGCTCAATGCTTCGCTACTTAATAATATGATAGTAATAATATGAGGATCCGACTAGTATTTGTAAATGCTGTACACGTACAGAAACAAAAGAAACGAAGAGGAATTATGCCAAATAAAGAGTTGTAGTAGAAAGACAAAAGAAAACTGTCGAAAAAAACCTACCTAATCTACTTCACTATCTTTATATGTTCGTACAAGTACTTAATTTACAGTCTTACATTTATGGTTAGGTAAAAAAAGAGAATGAAAAGTTACAAATTTCATTTCCATTGTATTTTAACAAATCTTCAGCCAGATTATGTCGTTAACTGTCTTATCAACTCCATCAATCAACGATGGCGTAAGAGAAAGAGAAATAGAGACATTCGTTATTTTCTCAAATTTAAACTTGAGTCTAGAAAAAAGAAAATTCATGCAGATAGATAGAATTTATATACATACGCTAAAAAAATGTTGAATGCCTTTACAACTGCATTACATACATAGATTCCTTCACCACCACTATTAAAGCAAAAAAATGTTTTGGCAGGAATTTGCACACGGAAATATTTAAGTTTTTATTTCACGTTCATTCAGTCAGTCGCGTTTGCTTTTTATTAGTTTACGACAAACGGATGAACATCGTGAGAGTCTATAGTTGGGTTCCTTCCGTTTTTTTATCATTAGATGCAGGTATAAGATAAAAGACGAAAAAAATATGAATGATGTAAACATGCATTGCATCTGCTTTTGCTGCTACTGCATAAATAAATGAATTTTGTACTTATACTTGAAAATTATTATCTGCGAAAGGTAGTTTTTGAGAGCACCACGCATTAAAACGTTAAAACAAATCTTGTAAGCAATTTAAGGTGTAAAACACGATTAATTGTGAACAGTAGCTGGCAAGTCATCAGGACTTCTCACTATATACAACCATGTAAATTAGCAAAAGATCGTATCGAATCATTGTCATGAGTCATGCAGTGATGATGATGAGCCCTCTTCTTGATATGTCATGAGTCATGATGCTACTGACTTGTGTATCTCAAGCGTCAGCCGCATCAGGACCAACAAAAAACGAGAAAAATGAACAAGTCAACAAGAGAGATAATAATAATAATTTAATATTTTTTTCAAACTGCTTTTTTGAATATTAAATATGTTAAGATTTTATTTTAACTCATTTGTTTTTCATCTGTGTATTTTTTATTATTATTATATTGTTGATTGGCGATTGGTGCCAGTGATCATTGAATTGAATGCTAAATTGAATCAAAATATAACGCAATGTATTTTATGCAAAATGCCATTAAAGACCTAATAGCAGTCAAATTCATTATTATATGAAAAGTAAAAAGAATAAGGGAATAAATCTCTTACTTGAAATTATAATAATAAAATGCAATATATTTTTTGGCTTTTGTGATGGTGTAATTTATATTTTTAATTATATGCAAAACTGGACATGCAGGAACCAGAAAACAAAAAAAATGATGACTTCTTCAATTGAAAATAATAATAATTATTATAACGTCATGTTAAAATCATAATACTACCAAAAAACAAGAAAAGGACCTTGACTTTCTGTAAAATCTTTTTTAAAATTTGAGTTTTCATTTTTATTATCAACGAAAGTATTTTTATTTTAAAAAGTACAATTTAAGAAGTCATTCTTGCCATGTTAATTACAGTGTAATAATTTTTTTAATATTTAAAAAATATTTTTTACATTCACCGTCAGCGGTTACACAACAGAGCCTTATCTCTAATAAAATCTCGCTTTTCAATAATATTTCATTGAGAAATCGACTTCAAATTTGCAGCACAATGATTTAATGGAAGGAAACGTGTTGTTGAGAGTGCACTTATATTTTTGCATGGGTTTGCGCATGTAAAGTAAACAGGAACAGGAAAAGAAGGAACGAAAAGTGCGACAAACTTTGGTTTTTTATTTATTTATTTTATCACTGTTATAATTAAATTCCTACTTTCCTTCCGTTCAGCCCACTACCGGCTTATCACGTTACATTTATGCACGTAGTCAATGTTAGCTCATTCATCAATCAGTAATGATTGTTATTTTTGGGTAGTAGTGGTACAAGTTGACGTTGTGCCGGACTTGTGCCAATATCGTATCAATAAGGAATGACAACATGCCACCAATAAAGAAAAACAACCAAGGTGTCTGCAACATTATTGCAATATAATGTGCATGTGCAATGATTTCATTGCACTACTCTGCAAGAATACACAATGTTTTAAATAGCGGTTAAGATAAAGATAAGCATGTTAAAACAAAAAAAATGTTAAATAGAAAAAATAAATAAAATCATATCACAAAAACGTACATGCAACACAGTTCAATCAAATGAGCTTGTTACAGATAAGTAACGTAAAGTCAGTTAGCAAGAAGCGCTCTATTGAAGTTTGTAATTTTGACTGCCGACCAAAAGCACCTTAGCAGGACCAACTTGCTTGAGCACATCGTTTATCAATTATCATCACACTGCGCGAAAAAAAGAACCTTGACACGATGCCGTTTGCGAAGAAGCATAAATAAAGATTGCATAGTGGTTGGTGGTGAGGGTATTCAAAGACTCCAAATACAAATATCAAAAAATATACCACTTAAATTTGTTTTTTGGATCCTACCAATTACTGTTAACGTGTCATAAATGTCATAAATACAACGGCACCCTACCAAGTGGTCAACTTGGCAAGTGCGTGAATCTCGTCAGTTGTGTGTTGCCGTTCTCCCACTGATTGTAACTGATAAGGAATTTAAGATAATACATCTATTTTCGTTTCCTTTCGCTTACAAGAATGCAGGAGCCATTTTTGTGGTAAAATGATAAGATACAAGTTTTTTTCTTCGTGCTTGGTTGCATTTACTTTACATGCAAAAGAAAGCAAATGTGTGTATGCGCTTAGTACATGCCTAAGCGCAACAAACATTTAATTTAATCAAGTACAGTGATACATTTTTGACACTTTTTAAAGATCTAATAAAAATATGCTTTATACGTTCTCGAGATTCATGCATGTATGCAAATTATTTTGATTGTCAAAATGACAAATCAATGTTCCTCCTCATTTCACTTTTAGACTTGTACCAATATTTCATCTAGTTACATGTATAATTTTTAGGCATTTAAAACCATAAGGGTGAAATAATAATAATAAATAATAATAACATGATGATAGGATGATATCAGCAATACCAAACTATTGTGATCCGTAATGATGTCGGTCATTACCTCTTACAATACTCATCACGGTTGTTGTTCTCTTGCTTTATTTATTTCATTCATCCGCAGCAGCAGCAGGAGGAGGATGCCCCAAACGTCAAGAGTGTAGTATCTATAGATTATATTGTTAACATATTTTTCAGTTACTGCTACTGTCACCTCACTTTTGCACACACTACTCGTCACTCGTCAGATGCAGCCCTTTAAAAGGAAGTTTTGCATAAAAAAGAATTTTCGCCGCATTTTTGCATATAAATAAAACAAAAAACGTTTTAAAGTAGTTCGATGATTTTCTCTACACTTAATATATCAATACACTTAAGTGTGCATAATAACTTTAGCTAAAGATAACTATCAAAATGTTTTACTCATTTTGACAACTTTTTGCTTCGACTACGTATTGGATTGACATTGAGACGGCTATAAAAGAATGCTGCCGCTGCTGCTGCTGTCATGTTTAGCTTCACACCACCACCATACACCTTTTACTTCCTCCTCAAATCAAACTTAAACTTTATACATTTTTTACAACAAACAGTATAACAACCGCATTAAAAGCAGAAGTAGCCAAAAGGTGGTATGCTGTCATCAAAAGAAATCAAAAAATCAACGTGTTTGGTTGTGTGGTGCCCACTACTACTACCTGCTGTATTACCATCAAAAAGTGTAATAAAAAGTGAACACGTTTTAAAGAATAAAATCAAATAAACATGTATGCAGATTTTTCACAAGAAGATGAAATGATAATCCACCGTGTTTTTTAACCCAACAATCATCTTCCATCATCAAGATGATGATGATGATCTTCCATTTTTATAATCACACCATCAAAAAATGCTAGGCGTCTTTACATTTCAGGGTAGATACCTATGCATACATACTTTACTTTGAAGACTGATCAATATCGATCGGCTTTTTTGTCCACATAAAAATACTTTTCTATACCTGAACAGGTAGGATAATTGACTTACACACATGATATAAAATTATAGTGGAAAATGATGCGCGATTAATCTTTATCCAATTTGCTGTATCATCATCATCATCATCATTTTCTTTATCATTCTCATCATTTCATCATCATACCTTCCACGTATCAATTACAATTTACAATTACACGCATCCTCCTCACTCACAAGCATTACGTATAAAAAATATCCCAAGTTGCACAAACTTTGTATCGTCTTTTTTTCATTAGACTTTCATGAGACCCAACCTTGTTTATTGTTGCTTGAAACGCAAAGTCAAAAAAATGACAGATTGCGTTTGACAAAATGATTGCATTGCATATGGCTTCAGAGGAGAACTTCAAGGGGCAGGAGGGGACTACGCAAAAAAATCCAAAATGCTATAACAGAAGTAGTTTTTGTCAGCAGCAGCAGCGACAGCAACACTAACACTCCCAATTTTCTTTTGATGATGACAATGAGAAAAGTACAAGTTGTAAGGTGAATGTATTGAAATTAGTAAGTCTTTTAAAAATTCAGAAAAAAACGCAAATCCTATTTATCATGTTGCTTTCTCAATAAGCCGCATCATATCAGTCAAGAAAATGTGAAAAGAACAGATATTTTATTCAATTAAGTACACAAAAAATAATTATATTCACTTTATTCCGTTTCCAAAAAGCTCTAAGATCCAAGATATGTCATGTCATCGTCGTCATCATGGGATATTATGTTGATGGGGTATATATGATACGATGCGCATGCGTATGAGAACATCATGCAACGCAATCTTGCACGCATTGATTATACCCATTACCTCTATTTTTTACATGTTCTAGTTATTATGCATAATAATATAGCAAGTATACACACATATCTGAAAGGGTATGTGCGTAAAATAAAATTGTGTACCTTGAGGAAAGAATGAAAATGGAAGAGGAACAAGGAAAAAAATGGAAGGTGACGAAAAACGATAATGACAATGCGTTTACATTTTTCAGAATGTCTTTCACTAGAAACTCATCATCATCATATACCTCTCTTAAAGTTTAACTGATTTTTTATGTGCCCGCATTGAATTGCCTATATATATTAGATGAGTCAGAAGCATCACTTGCTACTACTACTATTATTATTACTATTAAGAATTTGATTTTTTATAACCTTCTAAAATCGCTTTTTGTTTTGCTAAGATAGAATTGCATTTTACTTCTTTTGTGTAAATGATTATGATGATGACGATGATGTCGATGTCCTGCGATATGATTATCTTTTCACTTTTTGTTTTTATCGTTTTTGCTATATTCATCGCGCCTCACTGTACTTTCCTTTATCAACACACACTCACGCGACTCTTCTTAGCAAAATATTTTAATAATAATAATATTCGTAGAGGAACAATAAGAGATTCATGTTGTCATAAAAGGAACACAAGGTGAACCGTTTTACAAACAGCAGAAGCAGCAGCAGCAGCAACAGGCATGGGATACAAAAATACAGTGCGACGTTTAAAATTTGAAACAGATTTCGTTCTCTAATTTTTTTTCTTGAAAAACAAAGGTTGTCTCTTATTTTCTCTCTTAATATATGTAGGTATTAATGAAGCTACACGGTGGTATATACAAATAAGTTGTGGAGGAGACCACTATCTACTTACTTACCATAATGTTTTTGGTTTCAGAATCTCATCATTATCATGCCATGCCATTATCGTAATCATATCATTTTAAAAAATTGCTTGTTTAATGTGACGAATTGTCAATCTGCTTCTTATATGTTGTGGTCACATTTATTTTCAGAACCTTTTTTGGTATCATCCTCTCTCCGATCATCATCATCATCAACAACAACAACACTTTATTCATGATGATGTCGAGAAGACCATGCGACGCAAACCGATGCATTCTCAAGTATCAAAAATTTTCATACTATTTAGCACAACAATTTTCTCTAGGAGTTCCTTGATGCTGGTATATTTTTTATTCCTGTCTTGCTGCTTCCTTTTTTCCTTGCCCTTCCTCCTCCTCCCCTCCCTCCCGTTGATTTTTTTGTTGAACAACTGACCGTGTGAGTGATCATTTAGTATCTGATCGGGACCAAGCAATAAAGAACTCGTATAATATTTACCTTGACTCTGTTGTACGTACCAAGAAGAAATATTAGTTCAAAAAAATTATCAAATTTTTTTTCGTTTTCTCCCATCTCAACACTTATTGCTGCACTGCAGCAAAAAAAATCCTTGATAGTTTTACCGTGATAGCATGTTGTGATCTTAAATTCTAGTTTTCTGGTACCCAAAACATATAAAAAAATCATCATCATCATAATATTATGATCAAAAAATAGTTTTATAGTTATACTTTCCGGTTGGATTCGTGGAGGTAGCAATAATAATTTAAAGTTGATATGCTGACCTTTGCAGTTAAAGGGGCATCACGCTACTAACTGCCAAAACGCTTTTTTATATATGAACACTTAACTCAAACTATTCAAAAATAATATCCTCGTTTTAGTTTCTTCAAATCAGTGGAATTCTTGCAAAAAAATCTAGTTTCTTTTGTCAGTGAAACATAATATTATGTCGTTTTTTTGTCTACCTTTCTTTGTGTGTGTGCCATTGTGTAGGTAGATGAATATATAGCCATGCGTGCAACTACTTAATAATATTATTACTTTAGGTAGAGTTTAGTACAAATGAATGTGAGTAAAATTACAATAAAAAATATTACGTTTTTTTCTTCATCGCACTGCAGCAAAAGAGAAAAAAAAATAAAACACGAGACACGAACCAAAACCACTGAAATGTGCTTTTCTGATTCTTCTCTGATGAACAATTTTATCATAATGCACAAAAAATAAGCGTACTTTACTACTAAAAAATTAAAACACGAGACACGAACCAAAACCACTGAAATGTGCTTTTCTGATTCTTCTCTGATGAACAATTTTATCATAATGCACAAAAAATAAGCGTACTTTACTACACAGCTCTGTCCTCGTCTTGACTTTTGCTGCTTATCTTTATCACATTAACTGCTGCGATCGTCTTCCTTATAATAATATAATGTTGTTATCATAAGTGTGTGTGAGGTAAGTATAGTGTAAGTTAAGTTGCTGCAACAGCGTTGTTCCTTGATCGTGGGTACATAAAATAAAAAATATATATAGGTATATACCTACCTTACCTACCATGCGAATATTATGCAGTAACAAGTAAAATGCAATGTAACACTGCCACATCCACCACCACCGTCCAACGACACCAGACGCACTACTCATCATCATATAGTGCAACAGCAGCAGCAGTGATGCAAAAATGCAACTTTACCAGCCAGCAAAACTGAAATTGTTGTTACTTCTTCTTACTCAAGTTCCTCTTTTCATTTTTTGATGATCATTATCTTTTTTNCTACTACTGCTCGAGTGACTGACTGACTCTTTTTCCTGTCTCCTCTTTGCCCCTGCCACTTTTCTTTCCTTTTTGGCCATCCTCTATCTGCTCTCGTCTCATCCATCCACCACCACCATCCAACGTTTTTTTCTTGATCTTCTTCTTACGCGTTTTACCATTATAACATCATCGTGTCAGTAATAAACACTCAAAACAATTATCTGTTAATGGCTATCATGTTTTTTTCTGTGTGAGCAATCAGCATTGCACTTTTCTGCAAAAAAAGAAAAAAAATAGTTGAGCAAATATAACAGAGAATATATCAAATGTAAACAACTCCTTTCATCTAACGCACCACCATCATCATCAGTATGTAAAATGCAGTAAGACGGCAACATTTACCGTCATCGTCATCTTTATATCAGTTATTGTTAAAAAAGGGCAGTTTTCGGTACATGGTTCTTCTTGGCAGTTGGCGTAATAAGCCATATTTTTTTTTATTGGAGCCCTTTCAACCAAAAGACTGAAAAAGTGGTGTAGTGTGTTACAATGATCTGAACTGATTGCTACTACTACTTCCACCACAACTACCTCCATCATCGTCATTGTTGCAATGACCGTCATCATCGCTGCTTTTTCTTTCTAAGTAAATCATCAAAACAACGGAGAGTAATAAAAAAAGCTATATAAAATGGATTGAGTGACAGTGATTAAGTTGAAAAGGAGACAAGCAGGTAAAACTTTATTGACACTTTTTTTACTTACTTACACATATACATTGTAGAGCAACAATAGCAAATAATTATTGTCATAAAAAGTTGTGTCTGTCATTTTGACACTTCTACTAAGCATGTGCAGATAGCTGCAGATTAGGGAGGAAAAATGCATGTAATGTACCAAGTCATTCATGTCAGAGATTTTAATCATCCTTTTTGATACGCAAAGCTCAACATGACAATAATTACCCCTTGATCTGCTCACCACCAGTTTGTTAATTGTATGATCCGGCCGAGTCGAAAGAAAGAGAGACGCCGGTACTCTTGTCATTGTTGTTGTCATTGTTGTTTGATAAACTGTATTACAACAGCTTTGTAGGGTGTTGTTTGTTTTTTTTTTGTATTAGATAACATATCTTTGTTACGACGAGCAGGAGAGCAAAATAAAAAGTGACATTTCGCCGCTTTTTTGCTACCACTACTACTATTGTTATATTTTTTGTTATAATCTTGATAATTGATCTGTAGATATCATATCAGCAGAGCAGGCAGGCTAACAATGCCTGCATTTATAATAATAATAATGATGATGATGATGATTGTTGATGTTGTGTAACAGCGAAAAAGGAAAGAAAAAGAAGAAGAAAGGAAGAGAAGGGAATTTAGAGAATGATTTGAATATTATGAGCTATGAGCTTTTTAGTGTGCACAGCACAAAAAAATGTACACATAGTATAGAGTTTTTAGGTATTCCACCTGTCTGTCATTGTTATACTAACCAACATTTTTTATTATATTTTTCTCTCATTGTCATTATTACAGTGATTCCTGTTGACTGTAACAATAATGGCAGAGTAGTAGTGGAGCCCATGCGGTGTACTCTCAGCAACGAGCGAGTGAGGGAAATCTGAGAAGAAGAAAGAGGAAATGCTGTTAGCCATGTCATCGCCGCTGCTAATCATATCAGAAAGTTATGCTGGTTGGGATGAAGAAGACGATATAGAAAACTTTTGTTTTCATTACATTATATATACTACTGCTAACTTGCGCTGTTACTAGCGATGCTACATAAAATATATTATACTTAATAATAATAACAATTTGTGGTGGGGATATTATCATGATAATGATAGTAATTTTCAGTATACATACCTGGTATATATATATGGTATAGGTATGTATATTTGCATAATGTGCGTACTCTAAAATAATACAACTGCAGTGATTATTATTATTATTGTAACGATTTGTTGTGTAAGAAGAAGTTTTTTTAAAAAATTTCTTGCTTTGCAACTTGCAACAATTGCTTGCAACGCACATGCATGCATGACGAGTCAATCAGTCGGATCACGTAATTTGTGTAAGTAGCGTAGTAGGAGCAATATAATAAAAAAATAAAAAATATGAATTATATAATAGTTATGATAAATAATGTGATGATGACGAGATGAGTGCAACAGTAGGAGTGTAGCAGTAGCAGGAAATTGTGACGACGACGCCAGGACGCAAATCAGTAGGCACTGATGAAGTGTTATATAGATTGATTATTCTGGTGATCGAGTTTTGTCTTTGGATGGCCTTTGCCGTTATTCGACAACATGATGAAACTCAAGTGACCAACAGACTCTTTTTTGACAACACTTGATTTTTTAAGAACAAAGTTGAGATACTTTTTGACAAGTGCTCCGTATATTGTCGCGTTGAAACTGAATGATTTTTGTGGATATTCAAGTGTTGGTGTTTGTGATATTTGCTTGTGGTAGACTTTGAGCTAAAGAAAGCTCTGCTTTGGGTGTTTAGTCATATTTGATTATTATAATGTTTTCGTTTCCAGCAAAAAGTGCCATTGGCAGAATGACAAGTGATACAGTGAGAAGAAGTGGTGGCAGAGAAAGAACGTTTTGGCCTTCTCAATTAGTCGGTTTATTAGTGAATTTTGTTACGGTTTGTTTTTTCATAGTTTTAGTGCTTCAAGATAGTTATGTTGTAGGATATTACATGTTTCCAGAGAATAGCGCAGGTAAGCTTACTCAACTTTTTTTTAGGTTTTCTAATATAAAGCAGATATCTTGTTGTTTGAATGTCACATTTTATGAGTAGTGTCCAAAAGTTTAACGTTCTAGACAACGGAACAGAGCACGTCGTAGATAATATTGTACTTGATGTATGCAAAATAACAAAGCAAAACTACATATTGTCAATACTTTCAATCAATTTTACTAACAGAAATCCCAAAAGAATGGCAATTCACTTGAATTTATTGCTAATTTTTTTGTATCCATTTCACAAAGAGTTTTTTAATCATTAACATCATTCCCAATCGTAAACGTGATTATCCTACTTTGCGTCCTGTTCGTTGCAGGAATTCACAGGACCAATCTTTACAACAATACAATATATGAGAATAAGTGTGAACAAACATTGTTGTATTATCTTTCACATTTTCCTCCTTATTGGCTATTATTAGCATTAGAGGCTAACAACAACACAACATATCACCACTACTACCGCCAAAAAATGCCAAAATTAGTACACGACATGACATGACACACCGCTTTCATTGTGCTAACAATCGGTTCATTCATCCAGTTCAGAAAGAGAGGGCTAGAGAGAGAGAGAGAGAAGCTTACAATTTTTGAATTGAATAAGCACTTTGTAAAATTAAGCATGACGGTGATGGCGATGATGATGATGAGGAGGAGAAGGAGGTGAAGTTGAATAGCAAAAAAATCGTAGAGCCCCAACAAATAACTTGCATGAATTCATCCATTCATCCATGTATGATGATGATTCTTTTTTGCATTATGTTAGGTACATTAACAATGCATAATGGCTTGGATGTTGATGATGATGGTGATGATGAAAATGCAAAGAAATTCAGATTATCAGAAATCATGTTTTGAAAGAACTCTACCGTTCCTACTTGTGCCTTCACCTTTAGTAAAATAAAATATAAAAAACCGTTAATTCGAAAATCGTTCACATGCCGCATCCTTCATGGGAAAATTCCCCTTTTCATGTCGCTGGCATTTAACAATAAAGTGCATTCATTTGGAAGATGGAATTTGTTCATTCTTAAGAATTATTTTTTTAGTTTAAAAAGGCATGCATACCAAAATCAAAAAGTGAACCGGTGAACAATACAAATTTTCTTGTGCATCCCATTATCATCATCCCAGTACAATACAAATTTGCATCTGGTCAATAATAATGAATAGGAAAAAAATGAACAGTCCACGTGACAATAATATAAAGGTTGCATGTCTGTTTTTGTTGTTGTTGTATGTTGTAGCAATGTTGTTAAATAAAACAGAATGGGATGAGGGAAGAAAGACATCGTGATCATGACTTTGCATGCATTTAAAAAATTAGGCTAAACTTTCAATCTCCCCATTCTAGCGATTGAATTAGCAGCAGCACAGCCAGTAGTAGTTGTAGTAGTCGATTAAAGTTTATAGCCACTTAAGTATGCGTACAAATTTGCTTTTGAACAAAGCTATTTGCATTCATATTTAACATTAACCTATCACTACCACTAATTATTGACGATGGTCAATATTTTCGTAGATTTCAAGTAAAAGTTTTTGATGTCATGTTTCATTTTTTCATGCTGTGCTAATTGCAAGTCTCAATTAATAGCACATTGAGTTAGGTAAATTGCATTTATAAGCAATAGTCAACCAATGGAGCAGATAAAACATACCGACAAAAAAATCGCAGTTTTTTTGCTCTTACTCACAGTCTACATTATAATAATCATTAATCAGGTATCACAGTGTGAGGTAAAAAAAAGCTGTAGACAGGTAGAAAAATGATTTATGAGATGAGGGCTCACCCACACACACACTCAGGAGACATGCGCTACTTAAAAAATGCTAGAGACTCAAAATGATGCTCCCAAACCCAAAAGCTATATAATATGCATCCTTTCTAGCGTCAAGTTTCTTTTTTGGAAGTTTTGCAAAAATATCAAAGTGATTTTGCACGAGGCAATGATGATGATGATGGCTATGACTGCACATAAATAAAGTATTGTTGAGTGAGGGCAAAATGGAAAAAGAGGAAAGTGCAATAATGCCACATAAAAATGCTTTCATCGTAAAGAATTTTTTTGGCGTGGCAATGACGAGTTCATGTTACAAACGGCTTTCATGCAATTTACAGCAGTTGCGCTCATTACCATAATTATTCCACGACTTCATAAATTCTCCGCGAAAGTCCGACCAAGATGACATATTATGTTTATTTCAAAAAAAGTAAAGTAGTAAGGGAGACAACACAGACAACCAACTGAGCGCACGCACTTTTATGTGCATAGCTGTACAAGTAGAGGAAACATAAAATATGATTTTTATTAGTTTTTGTATCCTACCACCTGTTTCTTTCCTTTTTCAGACTGTGGAATCAGTGTATTTTACACTCATCGCGAGTCAAGGGGTCGTGGAGGACGAGATGAAAAGTCAACTTTCAGAAATAGTAGCAGTAGTACCATAATATCATCCCCATCTTCTTCCTCTGTAAACTATGCCAGTAGTTCTAGAAGAAGTAGTAAATATGACAAAAAGAGTGTAAAAAGCAGCAGGAGAAGCCCCAGAAGTCTCATTGAAGCACAGCTGCAATCTCCGTCACGAAATGTACGTGCCAATTCGCGTGTTATGAAATGGAAAAACAAGAGCCCCTCCGATCTTGAGGGACCTTTGGCGAGAATTGTTGGGGGAACGGTGGCACAGCCTTACAGCTGGCCTTGGCAAATATCTCTTCAATTAAAACATCCAACAATGGGATTCATCGGTCATTGGTGGTAATACTTAAAAATGCTGATTTAATTTTTTTAATGAACATCCGGAACAATGGACAAAAAAACTTGACCGAGCAAGGACTAAAGAAAATGGCAGCAGTAGCAGTTTTCTATATACATTATTGGTTGCTAATAAACTGTAAACTGTTTTACTTTTTACATATAGACGTCTCGAACGAATGACGAATGAAAAAACAAAGAAAAATTAATAATGATAATTTACTCCATGGGGTGTACGCTAATTGATAATTTTAAGTATTTATGCATAGCATTGTCTTCTTTTTTAACAGTGGGGGTGTGCTAATTGGAACACAGTGGGTTTTAACAGCAGGCCACTGTGTTAACAAGTAAGTAATCTGTCAAATAGAGAAAAGTAATAATGAATGAGTTTTTAATTTGAGATGACACATTTGATTTGTTATTGTACTTTGTTAAAAATCCGGATTGCCTGCTTTTTTTTTGAAAAAAAAAACTAGTCGCCTATTTGGATTAAATCAACGTGGAGTTTCATGGTTTGTGATGGCTGGTGAATACGATCGGTCAAAAACTGAGGGGACCGAGAAGATGATCGGCGTTTCACGTGTTTTTGTGCACGAGCGTTTCAGGGATTTCGACAACGACATTGGTTTGAAAATACTTTCCATTTTTTCGTCTTCTTCTTACCTTTATCATGCTTTATGACAAAAACATGTTGTTTTTTAAGCGTTATATTCTTTGCTTTGGCATGAGTAGTTGTTTTTACAGTAGTTGTAGTGGTGTTGGTGTGCAAAATTGTAGTGGAGCAATAACAATAACAGTACGTATAAAACAGCAGAATAGTACCATTATTTTCCGACATTGTTTTCACTTTCTTCCTGTAAATGATCCAACCGTCTCGTTAGGAAGGAGCCCACAGACGCAATTTTGCAATATTGCCGTAATTTATAGCACGCATTACAATTTCTTAAATTGCACAAGAGAACAAGTTCGTTACCTTCCCATTTCGTTATTATTGCTACTTTTATCAATAAAGTATTATTGGAACGATAGGATGACGATGGTGCGATACAGCTAAGATAAAGGGATTTTATAATAAGCATAGTGAAGTAAATAGCTTCTGCTTTGTATGCAATAGCATCATATTCATTATTATTTATTATATAGCATATTTATTTATTACATATGCGTATGTTCACTGGCCACCGGTCAGGCCCTTGAACGTTATCCAATGGCAAAAAGCATATAATTATTATTACTCCGCCGCAGTAGTGTAGTAGCAGTAGTAACAATAGTTAAAGTAGTGCTTCCGCCTTTCTTTCTAATAATTGCGCTTGTTGTTTTCACTGCCTAATTTTAACATATCTAAAAGTCTGAGTATCTAATAAAAGTAATAATTTTTCATTGTTGAAATGAGAGGGTAAAAACACGCGAGGACATCCTTTGTCTAAAGATCCCTTCCGACCAAGTTTTGGTCATATGAAAAAATAAATCAAAGCAAGCCTTGTTTCAACAACAGACACATGATGTAACCAAACTAGTAGCTACCTAGCTTTGTACATGTACAAGTACATGTCATTCAAAATCTAAAATAAAAATCACAACAAAATCCACCATGCAGGTTTGTTTGTAGCTATACTTATTCTAAATCTCCGCATCATACAAAACAGAAAAAAATGTGAGTGCGTTGGGCACATGAACAAAGACAAAGTGTGCAAATACACGTGCCGCATTCAATTGACTTACAAGTTCAATTGGTATAATGGTTATAGTTATAGTCATCGTACAAAGTCATGTGCCAAGCTCATGCATAAAACTATTTTATAAAATTGTTATTACCCATACATGCGCAGCAGCACATCATCATCATTCAAACAAAACAGAAAACAAAAGTTTGAAAAATTGAACCTCGTAATATGAAAAAAGTATGCAAAGATAAAAGATTGCCATCATATTTGCTCCAATCGTTCATTCCGTCACCCATTAAATTTGTGTACAGTCATTATTTATTCATCATTTTTTATGCGTAGCGTTGTTATCCATTTTTGTTTTCTATCAAATGCATTAATTTTATTTCATCTGTGTGACGCTACGCATAGAATAATTGGAACTAGCTCTAGCTCTTCTCATCAAATCCATTGAAAAAAGAAGTGCCTCAATTTTCTCTACAAGAAAAACTTCTTACATTTTTTTAATTCTTCTTGTTTTTCTGAGTGCCGGTTCTTATTCACCTCTTGTTGTTAGCTACATAGCAGCAAACAACAGCAATAATTCGTAATAGACATAGATAGTCACACAGTACACAATAAACACTAATAGCTGTACTACACAACACTATACAACAAGTGCAGACTCATTTTCAAAAGATTTATGATTATAACTCACAAGAATAAAACAATAGATTCTATTTAAAAAATCACCTTATATGCTAATTTACTTACACGCGTTTTCATGCGTGTAAGTGATTAGTGATTAGGATCAGAACAATAATGTAAATGACAACAAAAGAGAAAAAAAGCAAAGTGCACTTTAGATTATTTATTTGAAAAGTACCACAATTTGTTTTTTTTAGAAAAAAAGCTAATACCAATGCATTGTCAAAGTCTCAAAAGCATTATCATAATAATATTTTATAAAGTATAACGATTAAAAATGGTGGTGTTTCTGTTGATGATAAATGGAAACAAAAAGGACATTAACTTGACTTTATGCATGAATAAACGGCATCATGTCAGTCAACTTTGCATCTTTTATATTATTATGTGTGCTTGTAGTAGGCCTACCTATGTAGAATACTTGGGTAGGTACGTGTGTACAGTGTACCTGACTCACTCACTACTGACAGGACCTACTCACGAGGTATTTTCTTGTGTAAGAGCTTTTGATAAGACATTAAAATGTCTGCCTGCCTATTATGCGGCTATAAAAGAAGCTGGTGATGAGTTAGGGATGAACCTGTTTTTTTATACGTGCAAAAATTGCTGCAGGCTAGGCCATCATGATCATGCTATAAAACTATATTATACAAGACAAGACAATTATTTGATGAAGTCTGAGAAGAGGATGAATATAGTATAGTGTTAGTCTTGAAGAAGACGGTTATTGAAAGTGAAAATCACTTATGTTTGTCCATATAATTTTATAGGGGTTATGATACTTTCCTAGCTAGCTTCTTTCCTTGAGCAATGTATTTTATTGAATTATTTGAAGTTGTAACTTTTTCATAATTATAAATAAAATTTTCATTTTGTCTGTCTGTCCGCCCTTACAAATCCAGAAAATGAAGACAGGCGTGAATAAGCTGTTGATGAAAATGAGGAATTTTGTTTTATTTTTTTTGTTATCACAAATGGACCGCTACTTTCATAAACCATTCATTAGTCTATCATCAACATCGATCCAGCACACTGTACTGTATTGATGCAAAAAAACTCAAGATGTTTTAATAATGATTATTATCAGCAATGAAGTCAACAATGATTACATATCTGATAGGTAGAGATTTTTCAAGTTTGATATGTGTGATGAGAGTCAAGTGTGCGTTGGTAGTTAGCTGAGTAAAAAGCGGATGCGTGCTTGTGGTGTAATAATATCTTTTCCCATCCCACTCTAGACATCAGATGACGTTTTTAACGATGATTATAGTTATTATTGCACTCATCATCAACATCATCATGATCACCAATGAAGATACCTGTATATAAAATAAGGAATAATGCAATCACCTTTATTGTCAATTTTTTTGTAGATATCTCTAGATTATTTATTTTTTACGGAGGCAGTTATCATTATCATTAGCAACTCATCTGATCATCATTGGTGTCAACTGCGAAAGGTTGCGCATCGACAAATATGTAATAAAAATGCTACTTTAAGAGTTTCTTCACACTGGGCATGTACAAAAAAAGGATGTAGGTATTTAATGAAATTACGTGCAAAAGCAACTTTGTATCCACATTGATGTTCTTTTTTACTAACAACTATACCTATTAATTAGTACTGCTGAGCTCTAATTGAACTTTTCCTTCCTTGAATTTTTATTATGATAATTGTATTGTTTAAAATTTATTAAGATTCGCTGTTGAAAAGTCATTTATATATTGCTACAAAATAAAATGGTACATACATGATGTTGTTGTTACTGCTGTTGTAAAATAGTAAAATAGAAGAAGCTAAGTAATTATTTTTAATTTGAAATAAAAAAAATCAGCATGTGATTGTTTTTGATGGGTATGTATGCTTGGACAGATTTTAATAATTACTGTAATAATAACAATAATAACGATTTACTACCTTTTTCTTGTTTTTTTCTTTATATTTGAATAATTTTTGTCTTAAAGCTTTAGTGAAGCTTTCAAGACCTATTCAATGGTCACCAACAATTTCACCAGTGTGTCTTCCAAATG
>JAHZMT010001708.1:0-11820 GCA_027743785.1 Sinhomidia bicolor | reverse complement strand
ATTAAATCTTGACTCACAAGTCAGTATTCACCATAGATATATATATATTCTCTAAGGTATTCACTACACTACTGCTGAGCTAGTGGCATGTCATGAGCAAAAAATTCGATAAAATGGTGACCGATCAGTGATCACAATGCTTGTTTTAATATACTGACCTTGTACCATTAATAAACAGTTTGACTAGGCTAAAAAAATTAAACTTTTCAATAATTGCTTAAATAAATACGAATAATTATATGCCTTCAGTTTACGTATTTTAATGTCCCATCTACCATTAAATCTCAACTATTTTCAATTGGATAAATTCATGCTGCACATGATTGATAAAATCAGTATGTATTTTGTCAAATGAGTTGTTTAGTTTTCATTAACAAGTCCTTTTTTAAAAAAAGTACTTGCAATATAATGTATACGAATAAAGTTTCAAAATTAGTTTTAAAAAGCCATTAATGTTGATAGTAGCTTGCTATTCTTATCATCAATGTTACAAAATATTTTTGTACCTTGAGTTGGAGTTGAGTAAATAAGTAAAACCACTTTTCTAAAAAAATTCTCTTATGTATTTTAGATCAAACCAACATTTAAAGACAATGTCATTGCCCGAATTACAATGGAAGAAGACAAAATTTCTCTATCAATGGCCCCTGAACTGGATTCTGATACAAAAATGAGATTGATCTCCTTGATGATTTTTAAGGTACAAAATGACATTAAAATGGATTTTATTAACTAATCGTTTTCGATTGCAATATATAATTTTATTTTTAAAATAAAATACTTTTACAGGAAGTGGATGAAATTGCTAAAGTGAAAATGTAGCTTAATTACATACCCACGGAACACGGAATGCCATTACGATTTCAAAACTTGTAACGTAACCTTGGGCTAACTTTCGTGTTATTTGCTAAATTGCACATACGTAGTTTACTTTCCTATTTATAACTATATATACATGTATCTCAGAAATAAAATTACTATAGTCATTAATAAATGACAAGATAACCATTAAGCTAGCATAGAAAGGATCAAATATATGCTTTTATGAACAATAATCTGACGCAGTCTCATAATCCACAGTGATACGGTATACGGTATTCCACCGATATGTGTATACCTACCTATATACTAGTTTTAATTGGACACCACAGGGAAGATTGTTATTCCAAGGTCAACTTTATCAATCCCATCAAGCTCACTTGATGACTCGGCTCTTAATTTTAGTCCAGGAATAAAGTTAATAATCTTTAGGATTATGAAGCTGATAATAAACGACCATGTCATGGCTGCAAATGAGCCAGCCAATTGGTAGGGAACTTGCATCCAATTCCCATCAACCCATCCACCTCTGATATCCGTTCCGTCTAGAGCTGCTATATTTGATTGTGCGAAAACCCCAGTTAAAATACTACCCACAAGTCCGGCGATTCCGTGAACAATAAACACATCAGTGGCATCATCGATTGGGACATGGTGTTTGATTTTCAATAGAATGTGACATATGATGGCGGTAGCAGATCCGAATACGAGACTTGCCAAAGGGCTAACAAATCCCGATGCTGGAGTAATCGCCACCATTCCAATGATTGCTCCGGAACAAAAAGCCACTGGGGAAAATTGTTTTGTGCTTAGAGCTTCGAGTATTACTGACGTTATGGCTGCTGACGAGGCAGCCATATTGGTAACCACGAATGCCATTACTGCTCGCATGCCGGATGTAAGAGCAGATCCACCATTGAAACCAAACCTAAGAATATTTTTACTTTTCCTTATATTGCATTCGAAACATGATGATAAATTGATAACTATACTATAAGGTTGAAGGTGTAACTTGTGTAACTCACCATCCAAACCAAATGAGTACAGTACCCACAATTACATTTTGTATGATTTCTGGTTCATGTTCTCCAATATCATGACTTCGCCCAAGAACGATCGCTAAAGCCAAAGCAGCAGAACCTAAGACGGGCACGTCCTGCACCAGATCCAATCAAAATACATGGAGTGACGATAGCAAACATTGCCTGATATATAGAGAATGCCAATTCTGGAATCTTAGAATTTACTGGAGAAGGCTCATCCCAAATGTGGAAGTAAAGAGCCTTGTCTATTGAGCCAATAAAGAAGTTACCGTTACTGCTGAATGTTAGTGAATATCCGAATAGCAACCACTAAAAAGAATGTCGAGTTAAAAACTTTATTTTTTGACTTTAAATACATACGTGTATTTACAATAAAATATTTCTTATTACCTGAATAGACACAACAGCTCCTGCTGCCATACAAAGCATAATCACTGACAACGCGCTTTTTGACTTTGTAAGACCACTGTAGAAAAGGCCAACTCCCGGTCCCATTAAAAATACTAATGTAGATGAAGTAAGTAACCAAGAAATATCCCCAGATTGGTACTGATACGAAGATGTCAAATTAGGAAAGAGCGTTGGTACTGTCGATGTGACAGTTGATGACATGTTTCCCTCCATGACTTTAACTTAAAATGCAGTTCCGAAATTTTTCAATTTTTTTTCCTCACAAGAAGAACCGTAATATGTCATGTAATGAGATCTGAAATCGTACAAGTGAACAAGTGTTTTTAAAATAACCAGTTGTACAGTAGTGGTGTTGGAAATGAAAAGGTAGTATATAATCTAAAATATTTGAAAATTTGAAATATTCGATAAAAATTTGAAGATAATGTAAGAAACAATTCTTACAAAATCAAAACGAAATCCAGACCAGAAATGCTATTCCTCTTGCCGTGTGCAGAGACTTTGGCCATGGCTATGACCACACATTCCACACAATTAGTATAGGGAATTTCTCATTGTCATTATGAATTTTGCTTAATTAATTTTTAATGAGTCTTAGCGTGTATCAATAATCAACAAACTCTTGTATAACTTTGTACAGTTAGTTTACAACGCATAGGACTAATGACAGTGAAGTTTTGAAAATTTTAGCTCATGCATAGAGCGGAGCGGACATTATTGTAATTACGCTGCATGGTTTGGTTCTAAATACATAGTAAGTACGCATGAAGATGAAAATATGTTTAATCATTTGAGATTTAAAAATCAATTTAGTACAAAGTACAAACAAAAAGGGATCATAGGTATATATAAAAATACAAAATACAATCAATAATAGTAACTGTAATAATATCAATCAGCATATTGTACATTCATTCAGTGAATTAATTTAGTCATCATCTGCAATTTTTTATTCACATTTTCCCCCTATATGTGTATAGTATGAGTATACCATATTACTACCTCCTGCCAGCATTATTACTTTACTCAAGTCCTCTATAAGTATTAACTACTGAAAATCTGGCTGACTTAAAAACAATTTTCAAAGTGGACTTTACACTTCCCACATTCTACTCGCCCAACAGTTACTGTTACTGCTTTATGATTTATGACGACTACCTATGCATAGTACTAGTATGTATAGCTATGACGGTCATGAACGTTTTCTATGTAAGAACAATATACATCTTGCTCCATCTACCATTCGATGTGCTGCGTCTTGCTTTCTACTTTCACTTACGTTCTATAGTACTTTTTACTTTCACTTACGTTCCTTTTTACTTTCTCGACTATTCGCAGTTTGCGTATTGCGTCTCCTGATTGATCATTGTTTCTGCCTTGTAGTAGTCTTGTTTTGTTTGTGTACACAGACAAAGGATACGTTTATTCAACACTACTTCAACTTACGATTAAATAATCGCAAAATTTGAAACGCCAAGAATTTGAATGCCAAGAGTATTGTTAACACGGCGTTGAGGGATAAACTGAATATTTGAATACCAAACCAAGTGTAAGTTTTTTTTCCAGATTGATTTGCAAGAAGGGCTCAAAATGGTACTATTTCAAGTGATCGATAAGTTCAGCAGCGATTTTGCCAAGTCTGCGTTCAAGTTTGAGACAGTTAAAACTGACACAACTGTCTTTCGACTGCATTATAAATTGAGTGTGTGGTTGGTAGTTATGTATTCGGTGTGTTACATGTATGTCGCATGGTCAAATCCAATATCCTGTATGAGTAGTACTCTTGGGGATAATGGTATCGACGGATTCAGAAAAGAGGTTAATGATTACTGCTGGGTACATGGAACATATGTTGTATCCAATTTGAATCCAGGTATTTTGTAGTTACTTATTTTTAGTAATTTGTACATTGCTAATCATGCAAACAGTTATTTGTGTTTACTTTATTGCGGTGTGATTTGTTGATTTGTAGCTCACCAAATCTTCCCTGGAATTGGTGGAGTCACAGGAAAACATGGAGAGATCCGGTATCATCATTACTACAAATGGATGTATTTTTACATAGCGTGCATGATCATCTTACTTCATACGCCAAGACAATTTTGGCGTTCTATCGAAAGCGGACGGATGAAGTCTCTTGTGCAAAAATTGAAGTGTATAATATTGATTAGAAACGACATTATTGAACGGGAGAAGGAATCACTGGTGGAGTACTTGTACTGCCACTTAGGATACCATCGCCGATACGCATTTGGATTTGTGTTTGGTGAATTTCTTAATGTAGCAGTTTCGTCTTTTCTCATGTATCTCTGGGATTACATCACGGAGCACGAATTTTCTCTACATGGAGGTACTGCCAACTTTGCTTTTATGCAAACTCCTCCGAGTTTGAGAACTGACCGACTTGCCAAAGTCTTTCCTATTCTTGGTAAATGTAACTTCAATACGTATGGACCCAGCGGTGGCATTCAACCTCACGACTTCATATGCGTACTACCTCTGAACTTAATTAATGAACGTGCGGCAATCTTCTTTTGGTAAAAAATAAAACAAACATTTGAATGATTTACAAATCGTATACGATGTAATAATGGTACTATTGGTACTTAAACAGTTTATACTATTTTCCTGCTGTTTTTGTAGGTACTATTTCATGGTATTGGTGTCCGTCGGAATTTGTTGCTTTAATTTGTCGGATCATTTTAATATCATCTAAGAGACTTCGCATGAGCCTACTGTGCAGCTTAACACCTTTGACAGCACAGGAAGATGTTACTTTGCTGGCAGATCGATGTTCATACAGCGATTGGTTTGTCATCTATCAACTTGGTTGTTGTGTTGAACCAGTTCTATTCAGAGAAGTTATGCAAATGTTTGTCATCAAGATAAAATCGAAGTTTTAAACTACTCATTGTAAATATTTATCAACTGATTGCAGTTTATATACGATTTATTCTTTCGTTTCATAAATACGAAAAGACTTTTTTAGCCCGTAAAAATTATAAACCAACAATACTTCAGAATACAGATGCATATAGAAATTATACAGATGTAATTCAATGATTTCAGAACCGATTGATTTTGAATAAATTATATCTAATCAACTAAGCGTAAAAACACATTTAATACATGATTTCACGTAAAGAAAAACGAAGCATCTGATTATTCTTTATTTCATATATCAATATACAATACACTTGTTACAATTAACTTGTTATTGTAAATCTTAACCTTCTAACCACTTAGTCAAAACAAACGTTGCTTCGTCGACCACGTTTAACAGGTTTCGCCGTTGGTTTTACACTTTTAGACTTCTTTCTCAAATTTGCCTTCTTCCGTTTGCGAGTCTCTTTACGTAAGGGTTCGCACGGAATGATTGGTTCCTCTTCTTTTTTTCTTCTTGAAGTTATAACGTGCAGGCTGAGTACCTGCTTTCAAGGCTTTCCATTTCCTCTTCAAGGGAACGTCATCTAACTCATCCACTGATGTTTTAACTAAACGGCTAACCACAGACCATTGAGCTAAAGTTTTGGCGTCAGGAATGTATGGCCTATCAGCACCTTTCTTTAATGCTTTAGTTCGCCTGAAGCGAGCGTAGAACTTGTATATCTCATCTTCAAAATCATTGATGTTATGAATATCTTCCTTTGTGCTTCAATTCCAACCCTCGAATGTGTAGCGCAGAAGCGACGCTTTGAGGATTTTCAGGGTGAAACGTTCCTATTAAAACACAACAATTAAATTACTTTGAGTGACAATTTACGGTAATTGTATATAGGTAGGTATGTTTCCAAATGCTTGCTGCCGTACTGCGATCAAATGTCCGTTTTCGTTTTCCATGTTTACTAATCCAGTTTCTCCAATAGTCATCACGTGTTTGCACATAACGTTTCAACGACTTTATAGTGGAATCTAAGATGTCCTTGTCAAAAGTCAACAGCATGTGTTGTAGTCGTACTTCAGATGGCTCTTTATCTCGCAACAGACCAACGAAGTTCTGATGTATTGAAGGTAACTTAGTCGCCTGGACTTTCATCAGCAATTCCAACATTTCCTTCAGATGTTTGTACTGAAAAACGTTGTATCTAGTCATGGCATATGCCTCGTGGTACTGCAACCAAAAAATCATATTAATCAATTATACTTGTATCAATATCATTGCAACATGCAATTATTATTTTTGTTGTAATAGTACATATTATTACCGCTTCTAGGGAATTATTAAACCGTTCATCTTTAAGTCGTCTGATTAGAATCTTGTACCGAGTCAGACAGCCTTTTCGATTTTTAAACGAAGTAAATTCTTCTGATATTTTTTGCCAGTTCCTATTCATAGTTTTCGCAAGTTTTAGCAACATTTTATCCTCTTCCCTGTTAATGATAATAAAAAATGAGTATTAAAACCTCTTCACCAGAAAAAAACCGTTTTTGAGTCTTTTAAGTAGTATGAAGTCAAAAAATAATTCTAATATATTTAAAGAAACTTCCAGTGTCCAAGGTACAATCCAATCACTAAAAAGGTTATTTGCTCTGTCTCTCCAAGTCGTTTCACACCTCCATGGTAGATAAGCCAGCAAACATCCAAAATGACCTTCACGGGCAAGAAACGGCTTCAACTTTTCGATGGTAAGAATTAACAAGCAATCCTCTACTCTGGTAAACGCACCGTTTCGTAAAACAGGATTGATCGTTTTCTTGTAACGCTCGATAACTTGTCGTTTGGTTGCAGCCGGGTCATTAATACTTGCAGCAACGAGTCTCCAATTTCCGGGATGCTCTTTCAGTTTATTAACAACATGCTCATCCAGTTCCTTGGACCAGCCAAGTTTCTTTGGTGGGTCAAGTCTGTTGCGAACCCTGAAGTAACACTGATACGGAGTTCTTCCTGGTTTACCTGCTAAATCAGTTGGAATATTCAGTTCTCGGGCAATCGCAAACCAATCATTGATCGCGTCTTCTCTGGTGTAAATTTCCTATTCAACAATGATGGCATTCTTAACATAGAAATCTTGTAATTGTAATTAACCATGATTAACAAATCTAAATTGTTATATATTCAATACATTTAACCGTCGACTTTCTTCAACCCCCCATCTCTTATCATTTACTTTTGGATGTACTTCATGTCTCCATGCAAGTTCACAGTCCTCGGCAGAACGACGTTTTCGACTTTTAATGACCTGTGCATGATAAATTTAGGTAGTCTTTACAGCACTATTTTAGCTAATTAAGTGAATACTGCATTATTTACGCCTGTTACCATTTGGTTAGCTACAGTGTCCCAGTCTATTCTCTCGTTTTCCATACAAACCAATTCCTCGTAGCTCTTGGATTTAATTCTTTTCTCGTCGCTTGCTCGCCTCTCGGCAAGAATACGCGGCGATACTTCAGTTCTGAGTGTAATACCACACGGCAAAACGCCAATGGCGGGATAAATGATGCCATATTTTGATGAATACTCCAATTCGGACCTCTTAGGCCTACCACGCCTTTTTTTGAGCGCTCCCATGGGTGGCACGTCTAGCCTCCCCTCCTTCTCCATATCTTCGTTATACTTCAGAAGACAATCAGACATAAGAATTTCGTATCTATCGTTGAGAGTAGACACTTGTTTATTGCACAAGGTTTCCCTAATACACACTTTCAACTGCTTAAGATCCTTCGTCGTCCCTATAATCAACCCAAACAAACCACATTACTACATCATTACCTCATTAACGCACAAGTACAAAGAAACATTGATGAGGAGACATACACTTTTGTTTATCTCGTTTAAAGAAACAACACGAAAAGTTTGTGACGCGTGATATCGCATCAGGAGGCATAGGATAAGACATCAATCCATCTTCTGTTTTTAAATACGGAGGTTCGAGTGCCAAACGGATTGGCTTTAACCCCCACGCACTAGATTCGTCAAATCTAGCACTGCGCATATTCACGTTTTCGTGAACAAGTTCAAATTCCGTCTGCGTAAAACAAAATAAGAAACCATATAAACTGAAAAGAGGTCAGCGATAATGAAAAATGAATGCAAGTAAAATAAAACTTGATGAATTAACTTACACATATGGCACGTTTGTCATAGTACACTTTAGACACGTGCTCTATTAGTTCAAGTAATGCCATTCTAGTCGCCAGTAGTCCCTTAAGTACAACTTCCATTTTGTTGTAGACTTTGACTGTCGCAACTACAAAAATAAAGCACAGACATCATAAAATTATATCAAATATAAGTTTACAGGTTTCTTATATCAAAATGTTCTATATTCTGCCAACACGAGTTTAAGCCTATGAGCAAGACTGATCATTGGATCCACAAAATACCCAACACGTTATCCTGACTGTTTTTTCTCAACTCAAGCATATACAGACTTGATCATTTAAATTGCTTGCAACTTACAAACAAAACAAATTACTTCTACATAGCTAAATTTGAGATTGAAATATTGGAGATACAAAAATAAAAGATTGTTCATTTTGTTCATCTTACTGATTTTTAGGTACATGTACAATAGGCTATGCACTAATGCCATTGCAATTACAGTTCACATAAAAAAGTTTAAAGAGTTTCATTACAAAAACATTTCCACTAAAATTAAACAAAAAAATGTTTAAATCAATAACCTCTCCTATTCATCGGGACTACAATTAATGCATAACAGGAAAGAGTTGAATTGGACCATTATTATTTTATCATAATAACTTTATAATTTGTTTTCTTTATGTTAGGAATGAGAATACAGAGTTAATCATGTTGAATTTTAATAAATGGGTCTTGTTTGCATGCATAAAATAATTATATAATGAATATTTACAAATCTTACTTTGAAGAAGAATATCCAATTCGGTTCCTGACAAAGGACTAGCATTTTGTTGCAATTGCGGATACCTTTGTATGAATTTCTTACGAAAATTTGGCAGCCATGCAAGCAAACCGTTATCGCTTACAGGAATTCCTCCGTCAAGAGACACATCACTGGCAATCCAACTAAGATGTTCAATGTAAATCTGTCTCCCCAATCCATTTCTTCCAACATGATAATTGACCTGTTGTAAAGCGTACTGATTACTAGGAGACGAAGAACAAGCTGTCTTCTTCTCGTTAAACCACCGGTCCTGATGATCAACAACTTGTCGCAATGTACGAAACATGATTAAATTAGAACCGGAATCAGTTTCATTGGGTTCAGGGTCATTTGATGAAACATCTATTCTTGATTCACATTCCTCAGCATCCGATTCAAAGAAGTCATAATCTTCCGGATTCAATGACATATTGGTGTTGGTCGAAGTTAGAGCTACAAATGTCATATTACAACAGAGAAAAAATTAATATGAATTACATACACATTATCTTCTAAATTAAGAACGTTAAGTACATACTACAAATATATTCTTACATCGTCGCATGGAACTCCTGATAATCAAACACATCTGCTTTACTTCGTCCTTTGAAACTTCTACATTACGATTATTCTTACGAATACATTTGTTCCCTCCACGACCCCTTCTAGGGAGCGGTTTTGGACATCGAACGTCACCCTTCTTCAATGCTTCATCCTCGTCGTCGCTGAGTTCCATGTACAATGCTCCATCTCCGTTTACACTGTCCTCGTCGCTCGCAAGCTCATGCGCCTTCGAAAGTTGTAGAACTTCCTCCAACTTACTCAGCTTGTGGATTTCCTCTTTATATCTGAGCTCCTGCAGTTCTTCATCATTACACTGACTCTTTTGAACCTTGGTTAGACGTTCCAGTGGTTTTTCAAGTCCCAAACTAACCGCCAAATCCTTTACATGCGGGCGTTTATTACGCCTGCATTTTGAAGCAGGCGCCTTTCGTCTCTTACGAGTTCCGCCCGGACCTGCCCGACCAGCAGTGGAGTCACTCATATCTCTGCTTCTGCTATCAACACTTCGTTACCGTCACAAACTTCCAACTGTATTGTCGTTCACAAAATCCTAAAAATAAGGTCCAATAGTTAGAAAAAAACTTAAGACTTTACTAACGCTGACGACTCAAAATCTAATTAGTAGGTCTGTTACGCAACGAAATGATGCTACTTACTTACACATTACACAACACACTAGACTACAAACACACTCCTAAAAATCTGATTGCAATGAAACAAAAATTAAGTCTTGTTGAAATTGAAATAAAAATGAACGATATGCCGAGAGTGCAGAGCAGCCTTGCTTGATTGCTTGAGTATATTTTGCAGTTATGATTGAATACAAAATGTATTACAAAACCAAAACCAATGCAATGTACATAAGAAAAGATAGAGATAGAGAATAGAGACAAACACCGACAAGACGTTTCTCAAAAATTGTACATTTCTATACTGCAAGTTGTCTACGTACGTTGAATGAAAACATTCAAGAACGGCGTTGCATCATTCCTATGTTGTGTATTTCCAAATTTCCAGCTTACCATTCATTTGCATTTTGCTTCCTTTTTATAAAGAGGTTTTGTTGATACATTAGATGGCGGGGTGTTTTCAATCGGATTTCGTCTTGTGATTGATGAATGATGATGAGTCAGTTCGTTACGTACATAGGTATATAGCATGTACTTCTTTCTACCATGCGTCGCGCCCAACTCCCACTTGTACTGGACTCGGGTTCATACCAAAAACTCAAATAAAAACGTAGGTCGTCGTAAATACGTACTTATCTTACGTACACAAAACCTTTGTTCTACTGATGAAATGTATGATTATTGATTATGAAATATAACAGATAAGTGTCGTCAAAAGTTTATGAAAGCAAATTAATGTGAATATACCAAACTCTCTATATAGTACCAGATGGATAAGCCTGCTGAGAATTGCGAAATTCTCAGCGGATCTAGCCCCCGTTTCACCAAATCACCCGTTGCCGAATTGGTCTCTTCACCAATTTTAAGTTTACAATACTAAGTTCTACCAAATTGAAACAAATTTTCTTTTTAGTCAACATTCAATGAGTTTAAAAAGCCTCTAAAATCGTATTTTTAATTTGCCGTATACCTCCTACTCAAATTATTAGACTGTTTAAATGTGACCTGCACAATCATGTCAATTGAAGTTACTGCTTATAAAATCTCCCAAGAAGTGAATTTCAACTAATTAAATTTTGAGCGATAGAATTAGTCCATCTTCAATTTTATTCTCAAAATGGAAAGGTAATAAAAAAGAAAACTTTAAAAAAGATGTGACCGACTCATTTAGGCATGATTTTAAAGTTATTGGAGTCATTTAGGCAACTCCCCTAGTAATTTTGGAACGACTAAAAAGTTACCCTACTCTTATGTGCAACAAATTATTTTTTGTAACGTGCAAAACGTTAAAAAAAGAATGAACAACTTCAACTCCGTTTTGTAGTTCTGATGAAGAACTGATTTTTGTAAAACCGTCATTTTCTCAAAAACCGCTAAGAATTTTCAAAATCTGTCTTTGAATTCTTTTTATTGATTAAAATGGTCATAAAACATGTCTCCATATACGTGTCACATGTATATGGTGTCGCTGAAAAAGTTTGAAATCGTAACGGTCACTAACGGTTTCCG
>JAHZMT010001707.1:0-10271 GCA_027743785.1 Sinhomidia bicolor | reverse complement strand
ATTTTTCGAACTTGCTCATTACAAATGCCAACACGAACAATAATAAATAATGAATAACATGTCCGTTGCTGACGACAAAGGCCTGCTATGCTGCTGACTGGTAACTGGTATGCATGCAATATGTATATACTTACTACATGCTTTGCTGATGCAATAATATAACAACAACAAAACGTTCATTTACGCACACACACGTTTCTTTACTTCTCTCGTAATAAAAAAACGTAATCCTCTTTTTTTCTTCATTGAATTTTTCTGCCACTCGCGTTTTTTTGGTTCATCTTCTTAATATTTATTCGGATTTATCGTCATCATCATCGGGAACAACAGCAGCAGTGGAATGAAATATCCACAGAGGGTACTACTACTACTACTACTCTCATTAGACAGTATTATTATTATTATTGTTAGTGTATTTCCCAATGGATTTAAAAAAATGAAGTACATTTTCTATAATTATATTTTATTTACATGTGTTGTTTTTAAATTGCAGAAAATTATGTAGCGAGCAGGGATTTTTTAAAAATGGAAGACAGCAAGTTTTGCTACCGTAATGACGATGATGATGACGATGATAAAAACTACTGGAGTAATTTAAGTGCCTGTTATTATTATTAATATTATGATTATTATTATAATATTAATTTTTTACCAAGCACTTTGCCTGATAGTAAATGGATTGTGAGTGTAAGCCTTTTTGCGCGAGTTTTCCTATAGCTGCTATTTTCGTAGAATGCTTTTTAAAGCAGCAAAACGAGGCGCGCTTGTTTGTCTCTCAATTATTTATTGCTTTCTCTTTCTCTCTCTGCCTCTGCTTTTGCTGTTGCCTTTACAGCAACGCACGAGTACAAGTGCTAAAAAGTTTATTATTAGCTGCCTAAATCATACCGTATATTTTTAACAGTTTTTGCCCAGTCATTTTTTATTTTTTTTGGCCGAGTATAATAAGTTGGCTTAGGAACACGTAGAAAAGTGAAAATTCTATAATGATAATGAGTAAATATATAAATGTGTAGATATTTAATAAATAGAGATTTCGTTGCTATCAACAATACTAACTTTTGAAAAATGACAATGATGATTTCCTTTATGAAAATAAAATTGACACTAGAAATGTTTCTGAAAAGAAAAAAATACGCGCTTGTGCTATTATTATTATTTATGTAGAAGAACTTGTTGTTTCTTGCTGAAACTGTTACTGTTTATCAAAAAACGTGAATCAACATCGACATCACATTTCTTTCTTTCTTTCATTCTTTCTTTTTTTTGTACTTTTTACTACCTAATCAAATACGTTGAAGAGGATCTCGTCGTCGACGTCAAGTTGAAGGGGGAAAAATACTGAGAACAACGTACTAGTTGTTGTAGTGGTAGCCCAGAAATAAACTTTTTTTACTTCCTTCTATATCTATATATATTTTTTTACACAATTGCAATTTTCTTTTAACTTTTTTTACAAGAGCATGAGCACCACCATAACAACAAAAGGACAAGTTCTCTTTACAACAACAAGTTATTGACGGTGTGCAGACAAAGTCACCACAATTGGCGAACAACAAGAGAAAGGGAGAAAAAAAGGATGACGATGTTGACGATGCTGCTGCCTTTCTCTAGTATTTTTTGTGACAAAGAAAAACTAAGAAGAAGTATGAAAAAAGAGTTGAATTGAAAACAGTAGCAGCAGCAGTAATAGTAGAAGTATCAGAAAAGGAGGATGCCACTGCCACCACCGCAGAAAAAAAAGAAGAAAAGTTTATTATTTGCTTTCTTGTTTGTTTGTGGGCAACAATTGGAACAAACACTGTTTGCGCAACTTATTTGTGGCAGGATGATGAGATGTAATTCATGTATAAACAAAGTTTGCTGTTTGTACAAAGAAAAGAAATGACATATTTTTTTGTATTGCATTGTGACGACAATGTGCTTCGGATTCTTTTCTTTATGTTGTGTAATTGCCATTAAGTGGCAATTGTTGAAAAAAAAATTGAGAAGCAAAAGTAGCAAAATTGTAGCAAGTTTCTTTCTTCCGTGAATTTGTTGCAAGACTATATGGATTTTTATTTTGATGCTACTATTTTTCTAACATTGTTTTGTTTCAACAGCTGCTATTATCATTATTTATAAGTTTCTCCAACAGACTTTTAACATGCGTTTAGAATAATAACAACAACCAGCTAGTTTAAGAAAGGAAACAGTTGTTTCCACACATTCCACAGAGCATCAATCAACAGATGAAAAGTTAGCTGGAGAATATGATGCTTACAAAAGGGAAAGTACACAAAAAGTGCACCGCTACTGCACTACCTTGTGTAGCAGCGGATGAGCTTTTTGTGTGTCTGTATGTATAGGTATATCTATCTACTAGAATCTAGAATATACTTTCGCAAAACCATGATCGTCATCATCGCAACCATAATATCCAACCTGCTATTCGTGTATATACACTATACTTTGTGGTTTTTCAGGTGAGATGAGTTTGGTTTTTGTGGCCGTTTTCTTCCATGTACAAGTAAGTGTATATTAGGTAGTAGTCGGTAAGTACCTGAGGAGTTGAAAGTGGAGAGAAAAAAACGAATATAATAGGTATATACTTATAATATTATCCACTTTTTTTTATTTGCGGTGGCAATTGTTGGTGGAAAAAAAGAAAAGGAGACTTTGAATCAAGTCAATTCTACGTGGAGTCGTCCTAGGTTGCGTCCAAAATTTGAGAGCAGCAGAGTTTCTACAAGCAGCAACGGCAATGATGATGCAATTCTCAAGAGATCAAGTAAAGTAAGAAGTGTCGTCAAACTTCTTGCATTTCGTTTGTTGTTTTCTTTCTTTCTTTCTTTCCCTTTTTTTCTACCACCGTAGTTGCTCTTCTTCTAGAAGAACTGATCAAATGACATTTTTTTTCATCTGCTGCTCCTACTTTTTTTCTGAAGAATAATGGACGCCAGAACGACAACGTAGTCACTAAAGCACGCACACCCGAAAAAAACACACAAACACACAGAGGGACACAGCTGACTTTTTTTCTACTCTAAAGAAAATCGACCACTACCACCTCGCAGGTATATTATGTAGTTAGTAAAGTATTTTGATCTTTGACGACATTACATTACTGTCCTTTTTTATAACAGGGAAAGGAGAAAGACGCCACAGTTGCAGACTAAGCTTATCCTCACCAAAAGGGGAAAAAATGTAATAATGTTTGTTTGGTTGGTTGGTGTGTGCTGCTGATGCTACTGCTCCTGCTGCTTTTTTTGCGACTGTAAAGAAATGTTACTTAAATTAAGTCAAAGAGACGCAGCAGACTCAACTGTCTTTGTGTACACACCGACCAAAAAAAGTCAGCAAAAATATATAAGAGTTAAAACTGCGTTCTGTTTGCTTCTTCTATATATATTTTTTTTTCGTCGAAAAAAAGAAAGAAATCAGTATCTGTTTCTATCAGTTGAGCAGACTAGATAATACCATCTTCCAGTAACAAACTACGGAAGTGAGGTAATAATGAACTGATGGGAAGAGATGTGTGTGTGTAGATAGATGGAGAGGTGAAACGCGTAGGATCTTGATATGAGTTTTTTTTCGTCGTCTTCTTCCTGTGTTTTTTTTCTCCCTTTTTTCTCAAGTAATGCTCCGTAGTAAGTGTACCTGGGGCTAAGCAAACTGGGTCACTTGTGACGACGACGCTCCCTTTCTTTGTCTAGTTCCATTTTTTTCACCTTAGCAGCAGCAATGGCCTTCTTCTTGTTCCCTTCTCAACTTGCTACTTATTCTCAAACCACAAAATCATCAGTAGTGGCAAGTCGTTGAGGCGGCATTGCCTTAAAAAAATCTTTACTGTTATTATGCCGTCGCTATTTTTATATTTTTTGCCTCGTTCCTTTACAGACGAAATGAAAAGCAGTTTTCTCTCTATTTACTCTATTTCCAGTCACTTTGTCAGTTTATTTTTTGTTAGTGGTGTGCGAAAAAAAGTGTCATTTCCCTGGTAAACGAGTTGTGGTGGTGGTGATGGTGGTAGAAAAAAACGCCGCAAAATCATTAGATCATCATGATCATGAGACTCAGAAAAAAATAACAAGGGAGTAAGGATTGTTGTTGAAGAAAGTAGGGATTGTGAAAAGAGAAAATCGCAAGCGTGTCACAATTCCCATTTGGCTTTAGATAAGTCGACGAGGTCAAAGCCAGCAGTAGTAGTGGTGGTGTGGTATAACGAGAGGAAGAGTAGAAAAAGAGGAAATAAGAAAAGACAGCAAGTTCCGCTGTTGTTGCTGTTGTTCGCCTCACTTTTTCTTTATATATATTTTCTTCTTCTTCTTCTTCTTATGTTTCCTCTGTTGTTCCCCTACTGGTGCTGCTGTTGCTGCTACAAGTGGAGTAGTAGTGGTTGTTTCCTTTTCTTTTCGTTGTTGATATTCTTCTTCGCTTATTTCTATTCCTTACATTTTTTTCCATTCTAAAAAAAGTCTCCCGGATCAGGTATTTCTTTCTCTCTTTCTCCTTCTTCTTCTCTAGCGATGCGGTATCAACATAAACGTTGGGATTTGCAGTAAGAAGATAGCATTGGGAAATGGATGCGTTCTCGTTGAATGGGAAAAGTGAGAAGGAAGAAGAACAAGAAACCGTTTGCGCTGTTCAACCGTTTCTTCTTTACAAACTGCATCACTACTAAATCATTCTTGCTACTTTTATTTCTTCTTTTTTTCGCTACTACTTTGTACAATCTTCTATCCTTTTTTTCTCTGTCTCTATCTGTTAACCTCACACCGTAGCAAGGTGAATGAGAAATAGCTGAGGAGGATAAACCAGTGGATATATATTTTTTTTTCTCTGGAAAAAATAACTTACTCACTTCAATACATCTAGTATGTAGATTCCATTTGTGTTAGATATTCAACAATCATAGGTTCTATAAAGTTGCGGCAGTAGTAATAGTTTATGTGTTGGTTTGCGAACAACTTTACTTAGTCAAGCACAAAAGCAACCCTTTTCACACTTTCGCACACTACTTTTTTCTCGCTCTTTCTCACTCTTCTTGTTGGTTACTACATTTACAACTGGCCTTATCGGCAGCCAGAGTTTCATTCAGCAGCACTACTACTACTTACATGAGTTATTTCTGTCTTTTTTCCGTTCACTCTCTCTCTCTCTCTGTCTTTTATTGTTCCTCAACTTTACATTTGTACTCTTGCTGAGATACTAGTGTACACACTATTTACTACTACTGCAGCTAGCAATTTATAAGAGTATAAAGTAGTACAAGAAACGAGAAGAAAAGGTCAACGAAATTTCTCTCTCTCTCTTTCTCTCTCTTTTGTCTACACAAGAAGAATTATACTCTTTCCCAAAGAAAGAATTTTTTTTCTTTCGCCTCCCTTTCAGATTTATTTAAAGGGGACACAAAAAGAAAGAAACAAGGCAGTGGAACACACACAGCGACAGGCTGAGAAAGAGTGTGTGTGCGAAAGAGAGACGAGTAGTTGTTCTTCTTCTTCTAACTGAATGACTTGTGTAACACAGTAAAAACTACTCTTCTTTCTTTCTCCTCTCTCTCTCTCAATATGTGAGTGAGTGAGTGAATGAGGGAAACTCACAATTGACTGACTTGTCTCCTTACTACTGCTCAATTGGGGTGAAGAGAGCTCCCATTTGTCTTGTTCCGTAAAAAAGTATGTACATTTATAGATATATTTTTTCGCAAGAAGAAACCGAGTAGTAGTAATAACTACTACAGAATTTTCTCTATTTTTTCGTCTTTTTTAAGTTTTTTTCTTCTTGAAGAAAAAAACACTTTTCAATACCGCAACTCTTTTCTGGATAAGAGTCTCTCTCTCTTTAAAAAAAACGAGAGAAAAAAACTGGAAGAAGAAAGAAAACAAGTTGCTTTGTCTTTTTCTGCTACTGTTACTCTTGAGATGAATGTCCTTCAAATAATATTGTCACGGGCAGATTGTTCAAGTGATCTCCTTCCCCTTTTCTTTTCAACGTGAAAAGATGAATAAAATGATGCTGATCATCATTTCGTAACAAGGACGACCCCGTTGTTGTTATTGTTGTTGCTGTTGATGATGACAATGATGATGCTGTTCAACTTGCAAATGTACTTGTACAGCTTATATATATTTTTTGTATTAAAAAACAACCAGATTCTACATTAAGATAATCTTTGCACACCCTCTTTTCAATAGTCAAAAAGAAGAAAATAGTATTGACAAGTAATAATAGCAAATGTTCTTCTTTTTTTTAATCTTCTATCTGCTTTACTGACCACACCGCCGCTAGATAGAATTCGCACAAGAGCAGTGATTTTGAAGATTTGCTTTTCCCTGGTGAACAAACTAATGCAGCAAACTGTCTTTTTTATTCTGCTATCTTTACACTTGATTTAGTTTGATTTCCTTAATTATCTGTGAGGAAATGAGAAGATAATTAGGAAGACAACGGCGGCAGGGCAGCACATAATAATAGTAATAATAATAATTATGATGATGAGTACAGTTTACAGTAATGTTTTTTGTTAACTTGAGTATATAGTTTTTCACTTGAATAGTCTTACTCTTATTTTTTTTTAAACTTTTAATTATATGATCAAGTAAAATGTAGAGAAAAAATTAGTTGATTGCTGAGAAATAGGTTAATGTTTTTGAAATAGATGTATATTCTAGTTTTTTTGTTTTCGTTGGGAGCAAAGCAATGAGACAAGTTTTGCTGTCAGAAAGAAAAACTCTGCTGCTACTGTGTTGATGCTGCAGCGCAGTGTGTTGTTTTAACATGCCCCATACGACCGTTCTCAGTGTGCGTGAACTCGCTCTCTACTTCTTCTCACGCTTGTTCTGCCTCTGCTTCCCAGCACTTACTCTGTCCTATGAAATGTTCTATTCCAGCGAATTTTAGCAACAGCAATAACATGTTTCCTTTCTCTCTAACCAAAACACAAACACAGAAAGAAAAACTTGTGACATTTGAAAATTTACGTTTTTTCAGTTATTAGCTAACTTGTGTGTGTGTGTTAAAGATTTTTTTTCAAAGAGCACCACCACCTTAACCACAAACACCAGTATTTAGAAAATGTTTACTAGTAAAAAGGGCCAACAACTGTCTGGATGATTTTTATCTTTGGATTTATTGAATTGCCCACAATAATATATTCGTCAACCAAACTAGAGTGTTAAGATCAGAGCTATTATTGCGACAATTATTGCAGCAGCTGCTGATTGTTTGCATGGATAAATAATGCAAACAGCAACAGGAAGAAAAAATATATATTATGTCCTTGTTGCTGATGTAGTTGTTGTTGGTAGTAAAAGCAGCAACATAAGTTGTCGGATAACTGCAAGTTTGTAGTAGTAATGGTAGTAGTAGTAGTGGTGTTGGTGGTAATTTTTTTAGGAACGAACCCTAGCACAGGTTACTCACAACTAACCTGAGAAAGGAACTTGAGTCTGGAGTAAAAGTGGATGAAGAAGCGTGTATTGGAAGAGAAACGTTAAGCAGAAACGACCAGCAGCAGCATGTATAGTGCAGTGATGATGGTTGGTGGTGGATGGATGGTGGTGGTGGTGGCAAGCGGTGGTGATAGTATGTATAGCAGTACTAGCGTAGCCGTCGTAGTGGCATTGCTGCTGCTGCTGCCTTCGCTTTACTTTTTTTGTAAAGTGGAGAAAACCAACAAACCAAGTGCAATGCTACTACTGCTACTGCTGCTTCCCTTTCCCTCTCTTCTACTTCTGGTCTTCTTCCTTTCTTCCAACTCACTTCAAACTGAAAAGACATGATGCATGGAGAAATATATATGTATGTACTTGTGTGTTGCATTCTACTCAGAGAGGAGCACATCATTGTATAGAAATACAACAACAACGGCAACACTTCACTTGGTACAAGAGGAGAAAGCAAGAAGGAGAGAGAGAAGAAAAAATATATGTATGTATGTTTTTGTGTACGCTGCAAGTGGTGGATATACACACGTTCACACGAGGCTTTATACGGGCAAACTTGCAGTATCATTTATTTAAGTAAGGCAAGCAAAGCACACGACGACCAAAAAAATATGTTGTTATATTCCCAATAGCAATGTTTATTCTTATATGGACGTGCTAGCAGCAAGCAGCAGCGTATTGCACTGCTACCACGTTGTTGATTTTTTTTATTTTTTAAAGATGAGGAATTGCACACGTTATCTTGCTCACTAGCAGTTTTTACATAATTCATGGTAGCTTATTTTATGAAAAAAATGGGCGCTACAAGAATATTTTATGTAATAATAATAGTCTAGTACTACATTGCTGTATCCAATTGTCAAGTGTTTTCAACCCTGAAAGGACATCTATTTGGTGGTAATTGCTGTGTACGTAGAGGCACTAGTAATGTGTGTCTTTATCATCAATAAAAAAGTATAACCGAGAAAATCGTAGCGTCGGTGCAAGTGTTAAATAGAGGAGTGTGGGCAGTTACGGTTAAATTGGTTAAATACGGGATAGAACAAGACTCTAATACAATTTCCTCCCTTTGGGACATAGAAATTGTAACTACAACGGTGGTGGTAGCAGTGCACAAATTCTTCTCATTTTTTGCACCTGATAGCATTGTGAATGGTGGTGGTTGTGGAGTAGCTACGGAGAAAAAAGAGGAATGAATGTGGTGGTGGTGATGGTGGTGGCTTTTCTATTGCAACATGTGCACCTTTAAAACGCTAGTAGACTGCTGCTCTCTCTCTCTCTCTCTCTGTTCAAGACAAAGGGAGAGAAAAAAATAAGAAGGGAAAAGGGTAGTAGCAGCAGCAGCAGTAGCAGTGTTTGTAGTAGAAAGTAGTGCAAAAATAAATGCACGCTGACGAAAGTACGCGACGAAAGAGAGGAAAGAGCAAGTTGGCTGGCTTTTTGTTGAATGCTGTGAGGCCACTGCCTATGCAAAAGGATTTTCTCTTGTGAATGCAGCACGGAGAACAGTGGTGTAAGGGATCAGGACAACACGATGTACGTTAAAAAGCTGAGGAAAAGCAACGAAAAACCAAACTGGAGCAAGTCACTTTTACTTACAGTTCGCTATTATATATCATTATTTATCAAACCAGGCAACAACTATACACCCATCTGGTTTTTAGATGCATGTATTAACACAATAAATTATGTATACACGCGGAAATATATAACCGTTTTAATTCTGTCCATATGGAAACAGCTATCAATTAATAATCCAGGTTCCCAAAAAAAATGCATAGCATGTTGTTTTTTTTGAAACCTTGGTTGATTTAGGGGAAGCAGCCAACGTGTTACCGAGTGATGGCATTTTTACATAAAAAGAAAACTGATGCACATTCTATTTTTTAAAAAAAATATATATATATGCCTAGCTAAATTATCTTAGTTTTGCGTGCTTAAAATATGTTTTTTGCTTAACGGTATAAAAAAGCACAAACTATGTTGTTGTTGCTATTGTCAACAAGCAAATTGATAACAGTCACAATTTATCTTAATGAAAACACACGTAGCAACTAAGCTTAAAAATGATGATGACAACAATAATGACGTTCATGGATCATCTTGCATACATAGTCGGTTTGTATACTCTGTATAAAAAGAATTTAGTCTGGGTTGACGACAAGCAACTTTATTTTTGCAATTTTCACTCTTTTACCTTTCTCTCTCTCTCTCTTATCCAAGTCAACTTGCAAAAACACACATAAGATTTTCACTTTCAAAAACAAAATCTGTAACATTTAGCTGACATGCTAACAGTCTTCCTCTTTTTTTTCTCTTGTAGCTTGATCCATATAATAAATAGTATATTGTGTGCATATTGCGACTTCCTTTCTTCTTTTCAGAAAAAAATATAGAATCATCACTCCAAAGTATACCAGCAATGTAGCCTGCGGTCAAACACTCTCAAAAAACCATTGTGTTTTATTGCATTGTTGTAGTAGTTCTACTGAGAAAGAAGAAGAAGAAGCAGCAGCAGTAGCAATGATGATGATGATGGTGGTTTGTGAAGTAGCAAAAAAATGGAGAGATCATAATAATGTGGTTTTGCCTTCCCATTTACACACAAGTAGTCTTTCTCTCTCTCTCTCTCTCTAACAAAGTACATGTTATCATCATCATCAACAACATCACCACCATGTAGTCATGAAACGTTATATAAGTAGACTGACTGGATTCTCCCGGTTTTCTTTTTTTTTCTACCTGGGCTCATACACACACGTTCCTTGTTACATTTTTTTGCTTTACCTTTGTATCGCATTATCATATCACTTCCCATCAATTTTATACTCTTATACCTTA
>JAHZMT010001706.1:0-15623 GCA_027743785.1 Sinhomidia bicolor | reverse complement strand
TGCGACTGGCTTGTTCTGGTCCACGATCACTGGCACCTCCTCATCAGCAGCCTCAGTATCACGCTGGAGTAGAGCTTGGAGGAACCTCCCTCCGCCACCTCCTGAAAACAACAAGTAAAGTGCAAACTCGTAGACTCGATTCACGTTTTGAATTGCAAGAGACAGAGCTGAGTTGTGTCTCGTACCCTTTGTGTGCATGTCTGCCTGAGCGGAAGGAGCAAAGGAGGATGACGGCGACAAGGGGAGTTGTGTTGCCACAGCCATCGCATTTGTCAAGTCCAAGATGCCTTGATCGTTGACATGTGTTTGTGGTGCGTTCGAGGTGAAGCCGCCACCACTCAGTGTGCTGCTCCTCTTAAAGTTTTTGCTGCAGGCACTCGAGTAGAGAGACTTCATGTTGTGCGTGTTGCATGACCTAGGGATTCTGCCGCCCATCCTCTGCTTCTGGTTGCTCTGCGGAGCGACGCCAACAGAAGACAAGCTCGTAACAAGTTGGTTCACTGACCACTCATCGTAGTGACCTTCTGCAGCAGCGTTGCTCTGCTCGCTGGCGTCCAAAGTTCGGTGCGCACCGTCGGCTGTGTTGTATGGCCATGATGTGGACGGGTGCGGCTCATAGTGCTGCTGGTAGACTGAGGATGGCGGTGGGAGCATGAAGCCCGCAACGCGGTTGGCAGACAAGTGGCTGGCAAGAAGAAGAGTCCATAGCGACAGGCGCGGGAGGAGGAGGAGTAGCGGCTGCACGCGAGACAAATGGGCGCGGGTGAAATTGGAAGAGCGCATCGGAATCCTAAAGAGAGAGAGAAAGAGACAAGTGCACCGTGATTAACTGCTGGCTTATCGAGCTAGAGCCTGCGTTTACTTTGAGGTGAGAGGGGTGTGCCTACCCGGAAGAGCATGTCCAAGGACACACGTGACTTGCTTTCTCCAGAAAGTGGGCAAAAGTTCCTTTGGGAGTGGGCAGAGCGGAAAGACTTTGGACAGTTTAGCGTTTGGAAAGAAAGTTTTAAGATGAGCGGAGAGAGAAAAGGGAGCGCTTCTTGGTCCGTTCAGAGGAGCACTGTACAGTCACTCTCGCTGAGCAATGCAATGTTTTGTCTTTGGCAGTGCATTCCAAGACTCGTCTCCTTTCTTGAGCTGTTTGTTATGCGAAAAAATGGTGCGAAAGAATGCGATGAAGAAAGAATGCAATAAAAAATGCCAAGTACGCAGAAGCGGACTGTTTGGAATGCGAGTTGGTTCTTTGAAACGTTTTATTAATTTATTTGATCTCTTTATTCTCTCTCTCCACTCCATTCTGTCATTATCAATCCACTGCACACGATCAGTACTGAAGTTTACAATGTTGCAGAGCTGAGTAGAGCTAATCTATCCTTTAGATAATGTTTTCTGCAGCGATGCATGTCAATAAGGAAATATAAATAAATTGTATTCTGAGTGAGTAGGAAATAAAAGTTGAGTCAGCGCTCATGTCACACTGCCAAACTCTGAGGCGGGCTGACCACTCTAGACAAGTTTTGCGTTTGGATTGCTCGCTGGTTCTCCGCTGGCACACTTTCCTGTCGCGCACTTGTCCAACCTGAGCGGTCAGTTGGTTGGTAGGCCACTTGTAACCCTAACCACTAAAAACTTAAACTAGCAACTTTGCAGAAATCAGTCGCAGTTCTCTGTGTTTCGCTGGCTTCCCTGCTCTCCCTGCCATGGACCGACTTAACCCGTCTTCCCCACTCTGCTTGACAACAGGGCGAGAGCTATTGATTGGTTCCCTTAAAACTAGCCAACTGCTAGCTACGTAAATAAATAAATAATTTGCACACGCCTATCATTACTCTCCTTATTATTATCTTTCAAGTTGTCAACTCCAAAAACTGCTGCATTCGATGATGAGCGAGCGAGGCGACTCTGCGCCAGACCACCCTTTCATTTCGAAGGCTAGGAAATAAAAAATAAATTATTCGCCTGCTTTCTCTCTCGCCCTCTGTCTTTCTCCTCGTCCAGGCGAACGGAGAGAGGAGCGAGCCCTTAACTGGAAAACTGACATTCGGATTCTACTGTTAGCCGAAATGAGGCTAGAATAGTTTTGCAGTAGCTTTTATTTGAAGGCAACGACTACGCCGAGCAAGACGCGCGCTCTCTTTTTTATGCTTGTTCCGATAAGAAGAACAAGTTAAGCTGCGCTAGAGATGCCGACAAAATGATGAAAGAACTTTTACTAGAACTATCTTTAAGCACATATTTAATATCAATAAATAGCTATATAAATAATAATTATAATACTTGAACTTCAGTTTCTTCTTCCCTGTGAAACGGCTCGGGGAAAGCAAACAGCTCACCTCAACCCGCATCTCTTTCTCCTCTACTCTATTTACATTATCAAACCTCCTATGCTTATCATTTATCCTTATCACTATCATCATTAGTAGGCATAATTATTACTTTTGTTTTGGTAACTTCCTTTAACTGCTTCATATAAACGCTGGATTTAATGTTCACTTACACTACCAACTCATCTCAATAAATTTAAGGCTCACACTCTCTCTTTAAGTAGCTACAATACTTAGTCCTCTAATCAACTCGACACTAATCTTTACTCTTATCATTGTCATCATTACAATTAGCCTTAGAGTAAGTTTGCTGGATGCATAGCTTGGAGCGTAGTGCTATTTCTAATTATTCCGCAGCAGCAACGCTGGACGCACTATTTACAGAGACGCGCACTCTACAAGATAAATTGCGGTAGAAAAGAGAGGGTGCACTGGCATTCCTCTGCCATTAACTTACATGATAAATAATTAGCCAACTAATTAACATTGCCTAGAACTTAGTACACTATTCAAAATCAGGTTCCTCTCTCTTCCCCCTCCGGTGTCAATCCAACTCCTCACAGTCCGCTCACCACAACTTGCAATCATTTTCGATTGAGAGATGCATTTGGACGAGAGGAGGCGAAGAGAGTGGAAGTGGATCGCTGTACAATCATAAAAAATAAATGCGTATACGGACAGGTAGAGCTGGGCTTGGCCGGCTGTGAAAAGGAGCCTAATTGAACGACTACGCAGCTGAGAAACTGGTGGACAAGAGGCTCGTTTGTTGGGTGAGGTGGCTGCGGGTGTCGCTCGACCACCTCTCCAGGGAGTGGGGCAAGCAGTTGGTGAAAGGCACTCCCGTGCTGCCGAGAGAACGGTGGCTCTCCACTGGAAGAGTTGAACTAGTTGGGTGACGCTAGCGAGGATGCGGAGGGGAAACGCGGATGAACACACTTGTCGCTTCGCCCTCTCTCGCGAGTAACTAGGGCAGGTTCGCTAGTGGCGTTCGGACGGGGAAGAGAAGACAGAGAAGCAGGAGCAGCGGTGCCACTGCGGCGTACTGGAAGCTGGAGAGCGCAGGTGAGGCGGGGGACGGGCCGGGAGTCGTGTGTGGAGAGAGCTGGGGAGGTTGGATGTCCGGGGGCTCCTTTGGGGCAAATCTGGAGGGAAGCATGTATCATACGTTGGACTCCTTGGGAGAGAGTCTGGAGGACTGGATTTTGGCCTCGAGGTCGGCATCCTCGTTCTCGTATCTGTGGAAAGGTGAAAGGAGAGAAAAGCATGTGAGTGGAGCTCGTGGGAATGGATGGATGAATGGCTAAAGAGATGGCATGTTTCGTTACTGTCGCATGTCCTCCTGGAAGCTGGACAGCAGCTTTCCTCTCTGCTCCTCCACGGCGCGCAGCTGATGCAGAAGATCAATCTCCCGACTCTTATCCTCTGGCGACTTGACGTCGTCTGCAAAGTGAAACAAGAATTAAAATCTTCGCTCTGCTCCTCTCTCACTCCAACTCGACCAAAGTGGACTCACCTTTGAGGAGTAGGCTGTTGTCCAGCTGCTCCTCCAATCGCTCCTTGCGCGTCTTGCATCTCCCGCATCCTGTTTCTGTAGCCGCCCATGTAGCCCCCTCCGCTTGACATCACAGCCATTGTACTTCGCGCCGGCTTTACAGGAGTCGCCACAATGCTCAGTGTGGCCATGTGATCGCTCACTGCGCTTGCCCCCAATCCCGCCAGCGTTGGTGTCGAGCCAGCGTGGTCAAAGCCGTCTCCGACAGCTACGCCGCCAGAAGAGCCGCCACCTCTACTCGTCCTGTGGCTCTTGTACGTGGTGGGACTCTGAGTCAGTCTTTGAATCACCATTTCAGGCTGCGACAGATACTGCGCCGCCCTCGCCGGCTTCGGAGGAGGGTTATTCGGGTCCACTATTTGATGATGATGGCGGAGGTGGTGGTGCTGAGGTGGAGCGTGATGATGATGGGAGTACGACTGCTGCTGCTGCTGGTGCGGCTGTTGAAAGTGCTGCCTCCCCTCCAGCGCACTCTCCCTCCTCGGGGGACTGCTCGGTGCTGGCGGCGGAGGCGACACCAGCACCTCCCTTGACTTTGAGTTCCTCCTGTCCTTTGCACTCTGCAGGATCTTGGTCGGCGTCAGTTTGAAAAAGGAAAATCTCTCTTTGCCATTGTTCGCCGCGTTATTGGAGACGTCGACCCCAGCTTCACTGCTGCCCGCTCCGACTGGATGGTAGGCCACCCCGGCATGGTGACCTCCTCCATTGCTTCCACTGCTTGACGCTGAGGTGGTGGTGGTCGTGTGCTGGCTGCTGGACTTGTCCGAAGGAGACACATTGTTGCTCGCCGCTTGAGACGAGGGGGTTCCGGTGCCGGCCCCCGCTCCTCCAGAGGCGGACGTCGAGGAAGACGACGAGCCTCGAATGGTGAAAAAGTCGCTGACGGCCTGGATCAAACTGCGTCGTCTGTCGCGGTCCTTGCTCTTGCGGTTCTTTCGCTCTGGAGGAGACACACGAAGAGCGCCATTGTTATTATTGTTACTGTTTGGGGAGGACGTGCTGGCGGGAATCGTGGTGCTGTTGTTGTTCGGATGTCGGCAGCTCGTGTCTTGAGCGTGCTGGCTAATGTCAGGTACACTGGCGCCCTTGCTGTTTTCAAGCGGCGTTGTCGGTGAGTCTAGCAGCGTGTCAGTGCTGAGTGCTTTCGCTTTTGGAGTGGATGGGGGCGGTGCTGCCACCGGGGACGAGGCTTGTGCGTTCTCTGCAGTGTGTAGTGCCGAGGAGGGGGTGGTGGTGGTGGTGGTGGGAGGAGTGCCATTGCCATTGCTAGTGCCAGTGTTACTATTGTTATTATTACCTGTTGAGTGCAACGAGCTGGGGCTCAGGTTCAACTCGGAGAGTGTGTTCGACCTGGGTCTGGAGGCAGCGTGTCCGGCCTGCAGCTTGCTGTCGAAAAACCAGTTCCCGTCCGCTCGTGCCGTCAAGGAGGAGGGAGTGCCTCGAGCGGGGTGTCCGTGTGTCGGAGTGGACGTGAGCATGCCGCCGGGACTGTTCGCTGCGGATGACATGAGGTAGTTTGAGGGAGGAGAGCCCATGGGATACACCTCCACCTCACTCGCAGCGCTCGACCATCCCATACTCTTGGCCTTCTCCGGCGAGACCTTGCGCTCGCTTCCCTTGTTCCCAGAGGAGAGTCGCAGCTTCAGATGGAGAAAGCCGTCGTCCTCCAGCTCGTCCGCGTAGTTCTGAGGCGATGTGCTCGAATTGACTCCTCCCTGCGTGTCCGGCGGTGCTGGAGGCGGCGGAGTTTGGTCATCGTGGTAGTTGTACCATTCTGTGGCGACCTCCCCGCGACCCACACTAGGAACACCTGCGTCGTCATCTGCCAGCTGGTGACCATGAAAGTTTGAAGGGTACGGATAGTGAGGATGGGCGTGGGCAGCAACTTCACTCGTGCCTCCCACCAGAAATGGATTGGTCTTTTGAATTGGAAAGTCGACGTTTGGTCGGAGGCTGAATGCCGCATCGAAAACGTCCGACATGGGTCTCGCCAGTCTCCTTCCCCCCGCATGGAACATTGCTGCTGCCCCTCCGCGAAGAGTCTCCCGAACGGGAGTCGTTGGCACGCTGCCCCCTCCGGTTTTAGTGGCGACGCTCACAAAGACGTCATCGTCGGAGGTGGGGACACTGGCCTTTCTGCGCACCTTCTCCTTGAGATTCGCGTAGTCGGTTGGACTGAGGCCGAGCTCCTCGTCGCTTTTCAGACGCGCTCGCTCCCGCGCGGCTTGCCGTGCCTTCTCCCTGTCGACCGAGGTGAGCGCGGCAGCGTTTCTGTGCTGCTTGTAGTTCTCCCACTTGCTCACGTCGGGCGTCGCAAAATTATTGGAGCTGGACGAAGGCGCCCCTCCGTGGTGGTTGCCCTGGTGACCGGGCAGTGGACTGACGAGGAAAGCGGAAAGATCCGGCATGCTTCGGTAGAAAGAGGGCGAGTGGGATTTGAACATTTGCATCGACTTTTCTCCCGAGGGCGGCGGCAGGTCGGCGGAGGGATTCCTCTCTCCGGCTTCTGAGTTGGGAGTGACCATCTGTGAGGCCGTGGCTGGGTTCACTGGCGTGGGTGGATTCGTGACCGACTGGTACACGCTGAGCGGACTCTCGAATTTGGGTCTGTGACGGAATCTCGGACTGCTTGAAAACACTGGCGAGTACTGGTGCTGGTACTGCTGAGGAGGCTGCTGCTGAGGCGGACTTTGGCTGGCGGTCGACCCAGTCGACTGCGTCGTTTGACTGCTGCTCTTCACCAGTTTCTGATGCGGGATGCTCCCGCTCGACGTCGTAGTCGTGGTCGTGTTTGTCGAGTGAACGTCCACCTCGACCTCCTCCTCCTCCTCTTCAGTCTCCCTGCTCAAAATTGAGTTTTGACTCGACCTTCGGCTGTCCACCGGCTCGTCGAGGCCAGGCCCCCCAGCTCCTGCCCCGCAAGCTCGTAGAACGTGCTCGGAGCTGCCCGAGCCGGAACCAGAGCTGCTACCTCCCCCGAGAGGACTCAGACTACCTCTGCTACCCCGTCTGCTATTCTTCTCCGGGCTTTTTCTTATTCTTCCCATCACCATGCTCCGGATAAGGTCGTTTTGCTTCGCACGCTCCTTGTGAATCTCTTCAATTTTCCGCGCCATCTCTGGACTGGCAATGTTGTTGCCTCCGCCGGACGTGGTGCTTGTGGTCGCCGAGCTGGCAGAACTACCCGAGGAGTTTTCCTCCGCCAACATGTCCCCTCCGCCGATCCCACCTTTCATCCAAGTGGAATACAAGTCCTTGGACTTGACCACCGCAGCAGCGGCCCCCGATGTAGTGGACTTCATCTTCCTGTAGTCCAAGGAATCCCTCGCGTTAGAAAATGGCCCCTTCCTGGGCAGCTGCTTCCCTTCAGCGACTGCAGCATGAATCGCCGCGACGTCGTTGACAATGACAGGGTTGACCGCCTCGTGGAGCTCAGCTAGCGGAACGACCTCTGCCGTCTTCTTCTTGCTCACTTCCTTGCCCCCTCGACTGCTCTTGCCCAAACTCTCCTCCACCGTGGGCGTACTGCTCCGCCCACTTTCGTCCTCCCTCTCGTCACTCGAGTACGTGGGTCTCTGCTGTCGCTCGAGAGTATTTGGGGACGGCTGCGTGTCATGCGGTTGACTTGCGCGCAGCACCACCGAAAAATCAGGTAAAATTGATTCAGGTCCTTGATCCTCAACTCGCTCGTCTTCTTCTTCCTCCTCCTCCTCCTCCTCCTCCCCTCCCAATTTGGAGTAGCCTACTCCACCAACCCGCCTGAAAATCTTGGCGTCCTCTGGACTGCTCAGTCCGTCCACGTCCATAAAGTCCATGTCTTCGAGGTCCAGACAAAGCGGCGGCTTGCTCGCACTCTTCTCCTTGCCGCCCTTCTCTCCCGAGTGAGCTCGCTTTCCCCTTTGAGTGTGCGCATGATGCTTTCTTGCTGCCTTGTTGTTGCTATCCTTGACGGCAGCGCCGCCCTCCTCCCCCGCGCCTCCCATCTCTTCCCCTCCCTCCTTCACCCAGTCGCTGAGCTCTGTTTCAAGAAACACTCCACTGTTCAAACTGTCTCGCGAGTCGCTCGAGCTGATTCGTATGCTCTCGTCGATTTCCTGATCCACGTCCACCGCCAGAGTCACTCCTCCAAACTCGTCTTCAATTTCTACGCGCGGGGGTTCCCTCTGCACTCGAGCACCTTCTTCCTCGCCGTATTCTTCGTCGTCCAGCTCATCAGAGAGAGGGTCGTCTCCCGTTTCCGTGTCGCTGTCCTCCTCCTCGGCACTTTCCCCTTGAAGGCCTCCCAACGGCATGGCGACGCGATCCTTGCCGGGCTCCAAGTTATGTTCAAACGGCTTTTCAGCGACAGGCGTTTTCTGGTCGTCTTCCAGCATTCCACCCGGCCCGCCCGCCTTATGCACCGCTATAATTGTGCTCTGCGTCTCCGTCTCCGACTGACTGAGTCCTTCCGAGGAGAGCACCATCATCACTGGAGCGTGGTTGTGGTGACGATGGTTATGGTCGTTCCCCTCGTCGTTATCGTCATGGCTTCCGCCCCCATTGACGACGACAAGGACCTCTTGCTTCTCCCTGCCCACATCCTGCTTTTCCCCCACTGGCGAAATTTTGGTCGTCTCTGCGGCCGCGGCGGCAGCACTCTTCTCCAGATTGATTCTGTTCATGCTGAGAGTGTTGTCCACGTCTGCTCCTCCGCCTCCGTTCACCACCACAACCACGTCTCTGTTCAGCCACGGATCTGAGCTCACACCCCCTTCTAGCACTCCCGGACTCGGAGGCNTCACCACCACAACCACGTCTCTGTTCAGCCACGGATCTGAGCTCACACCCCCTTCTAGCACTCCCGGACTCGGAGGCGTGGGCGTCACATCTCCATCGTCCCCGCTTTGCTGACTCGCAGGATCGAGCTGCTGGGGCGAAATCTGACTCTTGTGCTGGGACGGTGGGGCGACCTCTCCCACTCCTTTACTCGGACCAGTGCTGCTCAGCGGACTGATGCTTGGCTTCTGCTTTAGCTTCTCCGCCCCGTCCAAAAAGGCTTGCATGGTGGCGGATGGCTTGGGTGCCGGCTGCAGCAACTTTTGTTGCTCGGAAATCATGTCGAGCACACTCCGAAACTGCTGGCTTTGTGCTGCGCCTCCTTGTCCTGGTTTCTGCTGGTGCAGCATGTGGTGCGCACCAGCACCCGCTCCGAGTAGTGGTGCCCCTCCCTGGTGCAGCATGTACTTCTNCGAGCACACTCCGAAACTGCTGGCTTTGTGCTGCGCCTCCTTGTCCTGGTTTCTGCTGCTGCAGCATGTGGTGCGCACCAGCACCCGCTCCGAGTAGTGGTGCCCCTCCCTGGTGCAGCATGTACTTCTTCTTCAACTCCAAACTCATTTTGCTGGCCAGGCCTTCCGGGTTTATGTTCATCGGCTCCCACTTTTTTGGAACTGCCGTCACCCTTGGCAAGGGTCGCTCAGGAACACTGGTCTTTTTGACGGGCTCCACCATCCTCTGGTTCAGATCTTCAATTTGGTAGACCATTTGCGCAGGCTGCTTGTTGTGGTGAACACTCTGCTGGTTGTTATGATGGCTGGGGTGATGAAGCTCAGGCCCGCCCTTTGGATTGCGCTTAAGCGTCGGAGTCTGCGTGTGGCTCATGGGCATGTCAATCATTCGCGTCACAATTTGCTCGGGTTCGTCGACCACAATGGTGGGAATGGTGCCGGGCACGCTGTGAGGAGGGTCCTCGGCAAACTCCGAGTCTGTCTCGATTTCTGTGGTGCTGCCGCCGCCTTCCTCCTCCTCCTCCTCTTCGTCGTCTTCGTCGTCCTCCTCGTCCTCTTCATCATCCACCTCCTCGTCATCCAGCTCGTCATCCTCCAAGGAGGCGTCCTCCTCTTCATCGTCGCCAGACGCTACCTCGGTGTCACTGTCAGAACTGTCTCCTTTCACGACCACAAGCTGAGATGCGGGTGCCTGGTCTAAGGAAAGTATTGCATTGTCGCCGTCCCCTTCGCCCCCGGAACTGGGCTCCACCACGACCACGTGCGGTCGCTCGGGAATGTGGTCAGCGCCCGCCTTCAGATGAATCCCCTCGGGTGTGATGTCATCGTCGCTGCAAGGAAAAGAATGAGAAAAGTTGTTTAGTTGAAGGGGCAAGCAGCAGGCAGCTCCAACGCGCAAAACGAAGCAACTCGCTCTACTCGCTCTACTCGCTACTCGTACTACTCGGACACGACAGGAAGGAAAAACTTGAGCACGCGGTTGACGCGCTGTCATGATAAGTCATAATTAATGATGAGTAATTAATGAAATTAATGATTACCTCAAGTCTGAAGCTTCGTCGGGCGTTAGATTGTCAGCGTTAGAGGCTCCAAAGTTCCTGTCTGTCCACTCATCCTCATCCATTTCGCTAAGCAAATCATCCTCGGACGCACACTCAACCGAATTCTCAAACTCAACGCGCTCGGGCGTCGTGCCGCGCTCATCCATCTCAGACAAGATCTAATCAGCAGCAGCAACACAGCAAATCAGCATTAAAAACAAAACTCAGCCATTCAAATACTCACACACGCGCAAATACTCAAATACTCGCCAACTCAACAACCCGCCAATCTCGCACATTTTCAATCCCAACGCGCTGTGTTCGCACCTCTCTGCGACCGCTGTCTAGCTCCTCCTCCCCTCCCCCTCTTCTCTCATTCACACATCATCTCTTTTCCACTCAGCAAAGGCGAACGCAACGTGCCCACTTGGGTGCACGCACGCATCTTCTCTGCGGAAACGAGAGCGACGCAGTGGGAACGCACTCCCTCCCTCGCCCCTCCACTTGTTTCTCTCCACTCTTATGCAATCTTGTCCCATTCCTAACCCTCGCCATTTTTAACGAGAGCTGACCATGGCGGCAGAATGAGGCCCCAATTGACGTCAGCAGCGCGACAAGATGAAAAGGAGAGATGCCTAATTCGTTGATGTCACCTAGCCACTTTGCTAATTTACGCGAGCAAAAAATGTGTATTGTGGTGGTGTGCAGGCGCTCATTTGATGACGAGGATTGCGGTGGAACAAGTTTCCATATTTGGACATTAGTCAAGCATGTCGGCGGAATTGAAAGAGAAATGAATGGGAGCGCGCTCCGCTTGCTACTCTCTCCCTCTCCTGCCAAATAACCTGCTCAATTCTTTCTGGCTTTCTGCCAAAACAGTGCGTTGACACACATGAAGGATGACGCATGAGGATGCAGTCGGAAGGGAGTTTGTGCCTCAAACTTTTACTGGATTGTTGTGCGCTCAGAGTGGGGAAATGCTGGATGACGCCTGATAATGTCATGTTGGTTGTGGGAGTGCTGCAGGTGCGTTTTTCGTGCAAGAGCATAAACGTGTGCGCACCTAAGCCTAGCTAATGAATGGATTTGAGAGAGAAGGAAAAGGGGAAATGACTGAGGCCGCAATATCAAATAAAAATAAGGAGTGTTGCGAATAGTTTAAGAAAAATAGAAAATGGCGAGTGGAAGTTTGGTGTGAATGCTTGATGGGCTCTCCGAGAAGAGCGCAGATGATGACAAGAAGGCGAAGGAGGAGCAGAAGAGTTTTGCATTTGTTTAAGATGAGAGGAAGGATTATTAAAGGCAACACCTCGCACAAGAACACTCAATATTATTATTAATGATAATAGTAATAATAGCAAATAATTCATCATCAAATATCATTTTTACACTAAAAATATCAGGAGACGCGTGGCTGGAGTAGATAGCCTAGCACAAGTCTACATATTTACAATCATCAACTAATTAAGAAACAATGTTTAGCGAAATAAAACAATAATAGTAATGATAAGAGTAGCTACAATTAATCAGAAAATGCTTGTATCACCCCGAGAGTATACTATCAATTTATTCGAAAGTGTCTTTTTTTCTTCGCCGGCACTTTCCTCTCCCGCTCACGTCTCTACACGCAAGGATTCAATAAATATATTAAATATTTGTAAAAATGATTAGATTCGTTTCCGTTCAGCTCATTAATCAAGTTCATTTGGTTAACACTGAAGCAGTAAAATGAGTACCAAAACGTAGCGCACTCACTTGCTTCTTTTGAGTGACAAGTTAGCGCACAAAAAATGAAAAGGTTGAGATAAGAGTGGTGAGAAGATAAGATATATACGTAAATAGGAAGACTGATAAGCGTTGCTGCGGTTTTGCAGTTTTCAATTTGAGAAAAGAGGGAAATGACAAGAGTATTGTGTAGAGTTAATGGTAATAATGGTAGTAGAGTGATAATTGAGAGGAATAGTTAAGCTGATAGAGAGTAGAAAGTGAAAGGGCGCGAAATGGATGACGGGAGTGCTCATATTTTGCATATTTTGAGACGAGTGCGCGAGGCGGCAGCTACGGTGTCGTCGAGTGGAATTGAAAAACTTTTCTTAGCAAAGCTCAAGTTTCAGAGACTAGATCCAAGTTGGCGACAATGAAATTGTGAATTTCGGGCGGGTTGAAAATGTACGAGATGGCAAAGAGGAGAAAGAGGAAGATGACGTAGAAGGAGCTCTTGATGGGCGCCAGACAGCCTCCCGCGCCGATGAGCAAGTCAATCTCTTGTTCCTCATCAAACCACCCCGCTCCCTCCTCGTCCACCGTCTCCTCTTTCTCGCCGTCTTTTCCGTAGATCACCTCCCCCTCATTCAGCAGCATTAGCAAGCCATTATTATTTTGTCTTTTTCGAAGATGCGGCGCACGACGACCCACCTGCTGGCTCGAGGGCGTGCCACGTTGCTTCGTGGGAACGTCCACTGCGGTCGCTGCTCCTGCGATTATCCCGGCGGCGACGGGGGTGGTCACCACTACTCCAGCTCCATTTTGGACGGTGCCTGCACCACCAACTGCGCCAGCCGCGGATTGAGCTGCTCCGCCCACTTGGTCCACCTGGTCATACTTCTTCCAGCCGTACAGCCAAATGGTGTTGTAGTGCGAAGTGCAAAAGAACCTGTCGCCGTACCTACCCTCGCGGTCAAACACGTAGTTTCCTGAGAAAAATGGAGAATTGAAAATTTGAGAAAGAATGCGAGGCAACCGAACGGAAGTGGATATTGTGAGGGAGGCTGCTTACCAACGCGCAGAGCCGTGTTGCAGTATTCGCAGCGGAAGCAGTTTCTGTGGAAATATTTGCCCTCTGCGGTCATCCTCTCGACGACGTACACCCTCTCCTTGCAGAAATGACAGCACTCGGAGCCGCCCTTTTTGGGAAATTCGAAAAAGGGTCGGGGCACTCCACTGCTGCTGCTGCTGCCGCCGCCAGTGTGCTGATTATGCTGCAGGTGCTGGAGACTCGCTCCAGTCGCGACAGCAGCCCCCCCTCCAGAGGCCCCCGGGGGTCCCTTCTCCAATTTATGCACCAGCTGCTCTGCCATCGCACTCACTTTGTTGGAGCCCCTCTGTCCCACTTCGAGAGAATTGCCGTCCCTCAGCTTGCATCCCAGCTTCTTCATCGTCTCCTCAAAGAGCTGCTCCGCCTGTCCCAGTGCAGCCGTTCCTCCCTCGGGAGCGGTCACGCCCTCCATTTTTCTTTTCAGCGCCTCTCGTTTGTCATCGAACGCTTCTCTACTCCACTTGGGCACCTTGTCGTCCCGCTCGGCCTTTTGCAGGGAAGGTCCCTTGCTCTCGGCAATCTTCTTCTCGATCAGCTGCACATTCCAGTCCGTCTTTTCAATCTTCCCAATGGCACGAATCAAGTCTTTCGGTTTTTGCTGCGCGGGGTACTGCCCCGACGAGGAGGAGCCTCCGCTGTCGCATCCCGACCTTCCCTTCAGCTTTGCCTCCAAGTCCCGAGCAAGTCCAGGTACATTCTTTTCAGAGTCTTCGTCACCGCCACTGGCGCCTCGGGCTGAGCGTCGATGACCACCCAACGTTGTACGGATTTCTCGACCCTACAAACAGGAATCAAAGGAATCGTTAGCCACATCCACTCAACTCAAATCTTTCCAATTTTAATACTTAGTTGCAATCGCCACAAAATCTTTATTAATTCAAGTCTGCGGATCTTTTCTAAAAAAAGTTAAAGTTTCCATGTGACAAGTTATGTGTTATTGGGACTGTTAGAGAGAGGAGAGGAGGATCACACTTGGAGTCGAGTGGCTAGTGGGTAAGTGGGAGAGCACTTTTTAGAGAGCAGCTCAAACCAACAGCCAAAAAACCAATCCAGGTCAAGAACACGGTTGGGAATTGATCAAAAACTGGGTTTCGCTCACAGCAAGTTTTTGTTCGATCGTCTTGAGCCGTTCCTGAAATATTGGAGCTGTCTGACGATAGAGGTGAAAAGTGTAGTCGGAGTAGTTGTCGTCCTCCTCGCCCCACTCATTTTCCTCCTCGCTCCCAAAATCCTCGTCGTCCAGCTCGTCGAGGGTGTCCTCGTCCGCCCCGTCGTCGTCGAGGCCTTTCTCCCCAGCGACTGGTCGGCGCCTTCTCTTTCTCTGTTCCTCCTGCTCCTCCCTCTGCACCTGCTGCAGCGCTCCTCTGTCGTTCAGGTGAAGGAGGCGCATGCTCTTGATAAACCTTTCCGTCTGAAGCAGCCGCTCCTGCTTGCGACGCCTCTGTCTTTCCGCCCGATTTTTGTCAATGTCTTGTCGTCGCCTCTCCGCCTCCTCCGGATCAACGACCATCTTTTTCACAGCTGGCTTCTCCACTTGAGCTGGAGGAGGCGCTATGCTAGAATACGGATTAAACTTGCCTAGAAAGTTCCAGAGATAGCTACTCACCGAATTCCCACCAGCACTGCCCAGTGCGGGCGCACCGGACGAGCTCCCTCCAGTCGCACCAGCAGCGGCGCCCCCACTCCGACCACCTCTGTCTTCGCTGCGGCGCTTCTTGTGGCGCCTTCCCGAAGAGATTTCGCTGTCTCCGCCGGTATCGCCTCCTCTGCTCTCGCGCCCAGAGCTGGACATGCGGCTCCTCCGACTCGGCGCTTTTCCTGCAAAATGACAAGCGACAGTGGATTAGCACACTTTTCATAAAAAACGGCTTCTCTCTCGAGTGCAGAGCTGTCGCCAGTTTGTAGCTACTCGAGAGGAGTGGGTGTCACCTGTGCCGTGGTGGTGTTTGGAGGCTGCGGCGACGACTGCAGGCGTCTTGAAAGTATACTTGAACTGGTGTTGACTAGATGCAGCTGTGCGGTGTACGGCCTCCTCCAGGTCCTCACAGCTTTCCATTCTGCCGGCGGCAGCGCCCCACCTGACCTGAGGAATCTCCCCGCGGAATATCTCGTACACCTGACTCAGGTAGGCGACGCAGCTGAGAAAGTCGTGAGCCTGGGCTCCTTGCACGCTCTCCCAGCCCGACATGACGTGCTGGAGGCCGTACTCTTCGTGGAGCATGTCGAAGGCGAGCTGGTTCCTGAGGCCGGCACACTCGACGGGGTCGACGTTCTCCTCGCTGGGAAGCGGATACTCCTCGATGAGATCAGGTCGGAAGCGGTGGATGATGGCGCAGAGCACCTCGCCACTGCTGAAGCAGTCGCGGACATCATTCACCTCGAGATTGTAGCACTGACATTGGTCCCTGAGCCAAGTGAGCAGGTGGTCCACCGCTATCACAGAATCTCTCCTTCTCTTCTTCACTCCCTGCTGCCCCTCCGCGACGCCTATGCTGAGCCCGCTGTCCAGCGCGTCCAGCTGCAGCGGCTCGTCCGTGTCCAGGAGACTCTTCACTTGGAAGGGCATCACGGCCCTCAGGTTGAGGTTGGGGTATCTCGAGTGCGGGTCTATCGTGTAGCTGGTGT
>JAHZMT010001705.1:0-13973 GCA_027743785.1 Sinhomidia bicolor | reverse complement strand
TTGTGTGGTGAAATGCATGGAGTATGTATACTGTACACGCACACACCACACATCATGTCATATGAAGTAATGTAATGTAGTAAGTAATATTATTATTATTATCACAATGATAACTTTGTTCTATTCCCTTGTGACTGTTCTAGAATGTGCAAACTTTGGGTAATGTTCATTGTTCCCGCTATCGTCACGAGTATCGTCTTCATTATGGAATAACAGTAAAATAATATCTGTTTCGAGCTCACACTCGCACTCGTACGGGCTATATGAGATGTGCATATAAATGAAATATAGGGAGCACACAGCTAGTGTGCTTTGTATAAGGGTTTTAGTTTTGGAAAAAAAAACTCACCAAAAGTCCCTTGCCAAATCTGAAGGTAAGTCGCATTGCAGTCTGGGGAGTTGCTAATAAGTCCAGTAGTCCCAGCTGAACCGCCTCCAATTGTTCCAGACCCACTACCCATTGAAGAGGAGAATATAGAGGATGAGTAGCTGGAGCTGCCAGAGCCTCCACTCTCATCTGCGGATTTACCATGTTGGGGTCCTATGTAAAATTTCAAAAGTGAGATCCACACAATTTCCCCGGGAGCGCCTTGTAAAATGTACGTGCACGTTGTCCGGTCAGGCAGAGAGTGTTGTGGAGATGTGAGAAAGCCACGGTTGTTCTGAAAGCTCGAAATGGTAAAGTGGCAGTTGTTGTTCTCGACGTAGGAGTGGGAGCCGATAGGCAGGTATTTGATCTCTACGTCCACGTGGAAGCCCTGATAAAAAGACCAGAAAACGCTTGATTTTAGAACTTTAAAGAAATAAGAATAATGCTAAAACATTTTTAACAGGCTCTCTTTCTGACGATCTTCTAATGAACGATTAGGTAGTAGGTAGTAGTAAAATTAAAATTTGTTATTTTTTTAGAATCTTAGATAAACGATAACGTTTAATGGAAATATATCGAAAATGATATAAGAATATTTGGACAAATAGTTCACAATAATGTGGTAAAACTTTATATAGGGTGAAAGTTAAAAACTTGTCTTTTGAAAACACGTAATGCAATGCTAAAGAAATAACATAACAGGACAATTTGCGGAATAAATGTTTGTGCCTATGTACCCTCAACATTCTCACTTTCTCAAGCATATTAAAAACATAAACATCACATACAGACCATTATAATGTGCCTATTATGCATATGTATATTCTATTGCAGGAAACAACAGTTTATAGGTTTGTTTGCTCGTTGAGCACACACGAAACTTTAATTTTCCACTGCTGTAGTCCTCACCTAACGTGTCTACACAAACTGTGGACTCTGTGTGTATTTGGCAGACGTTTAAAGGTGTAATTGGCCAATTTCCTATTACCCGCGGCAATTGTTTACAGTATTAATGAAAAGTTTCTAGAGAGCGAGGGAACTACTACCGTCTCTAGCTAAACTTTCATTTTCGCACTACACCCCAATGGCGTCTGCATCCTATACAAGAATGTGGTATTCTGAATGTTTGCACGTGTGAGAAGGGCCAATTAATTAATTAATTACCTGAACAGGTGTGGGTGGAATATTTTGCATCAAGTAGTCTGTAGGAGCGGATTCGAAAACCAGGAGTATTTTATTTCCGCTGGATGTAACAGTCGGCAATTTTCCTCCACCGCAGAAACGAAGCAGTACGGGGTCTTGTCTGGTAAATCCATCGTAAATGGTCACGTGATCTGAAGTTGTATCACAATCCTCTCCCACACTTACGCCTTGCGTTAGTCCTTTTCCAGAGGAAGAATCTGAGCCTTGAGAGCCCATTCCTGAAGAGGAAACACCATAACCCCGGGGAAGATAGCCAGCTTTCTTGGCTGCCAACCTGTTACGAACGTATATGAGATGGTCCTTCTCTTGCTTTAATTTAATTATTGCACGATGACCCGCCGGAGCATTATCTTGACTTATTGCATAGAAGCACATCGCTGTTTGTCACATGATTCGAATATGAAGGAACAAAACGTGTCTGAAAGAAGTTTTCCTCTGTGAAACGGTCGGCTGGGAGGGCCATACCGTACTGTAGAGTCCTCTTTCCGTAAAAACTTGTAGGAAAGTCGAAAATCAAAGGCAAATGTTCCTGGGTTTACAGGGATGCTAAAAAGGGAGAGTGTTACAGTGACGCGTTGAGTTTCGCTAAAGAACACAGCCTGGCCCCAGCCCTGACCACACCAATGCCCTGCGGTGGTGAGACGATCAGGCTCTGTCAGCGTTACGTGACCTTCATTACACACAGGACTTTTGCTGTCAGAATCTGTTGGAAGTACAAGATGCGGATCGGAGGAAAGTGGCGGTCCCAATGTTACACTATTGAATATTAACTGTGGAGGGAATACAAGACAGGAAATTTATTAGCAAACCTATTCTAGATATTGTATATATTTTATCCAGTTATCAATAGCTAATATAGCTATGCTTTCTCTGTATCTCTGTTCAGAGTTGATCGTAATTTACCTGAACTAAATCACCAAATTTATCTTTGCCCGCAGCAAATGTCAGTTGACATACGTACGGCAGCTGGGATTCCCTTGAGCTGGGACGATGCACTGCGATCGAATAAGTTCCACCAAGTTCTCCATAATAAGTCCGGTTACAAGCTAGACAGAGAAAAAAGAGAACATTATTAGCAATGGGGAAAATCAAATCAAAACTTTTAGACCGATGCCCATTATATCAATTTAGCGAATATCGAGCATCATTGTCACAATTATACAGAACCAGAAACTTTCTCTCTTTCTAAATAATGCATGACCGTTACTTTTGCAACTTAGGTATATATATGTACCATATTTTTGGCTGCTGCATAAATACAAAAGCATAAGAAATATAACTCAAGAAAAGGAAAAAAATATAAACAAAAATATCATTCGTAATCATTTATGCACGATAACCATATATTTACGTTTTTTGTATTCTACTTAATTGACGAATCCAACAGAATTGGACATCCAACCAAAACTTACAAGCAGCTTTTTAAAATGTTAGTTTAAAACGTAAAATTATCGTTTAAAAATTTAAAAAAATATACTGGAAGCGAGTGACAGCAACCTTAAAAACCCATAAAATAATATACATTCAAAAAAAATGCATTATGGATTCACAGTTGACAGAAGCGTATCTTCCTTATAGACAGTTTGAAAACTACCAAAAACGAAAATGTTAATACGAGTCACCCTGAAACGAAAATGCAATATAACGGTTTCGGGACGGGACCAGACCCGTTCAAAATGTTTCAATACAAAAAGGAATAAATTTCATTTAAAAAGGTACAAAAAGCCAAAAAAAAGCTTGAATACACACATTTTACATAAAATACAATACAGACACATTAATTTACTATTCACTATTCAGACAGAAAGATCCATTAAAACGTTATTTTTCCAAGTTCAACGTCTTTAAAAAAAGACGAAGACACCCGTTAAAACGCAAGTCAAGAGCCACCACAACACACAACTTTCTATATTTACTTTACTTTTGCTGGCTTGTTTTTCTTCCCTACATCTGCCTGTCTGTCGTTCACTTTATCAGTAATGTGTAGAAAGTAGGTACATGGCTTTGCCTATTTATATTCAGAAAGAATGTGGTAGCGGCGTGGAGTACTACCTACCTCTAAACTTTCTTTTTAAGTCTACCCATACATAAACCACTACTACCATTACTTTGTTACTTTTTTTTTTATAGTGCGCTGCACTAACACTTTCACTACTCACATATGCAAGCAGACAAGCTATATATTATTATACAGGGTGCAAATCCAAGTACATGGTCTAGTGTGGATAGAAGTATTGGTACAAAACTATTTGAGTTTTTGTTAGACTTTTCTTCACTTTTCTTCTTCTTCTTCTTCTTTCCATAAACCCTTTTCTTTTTCCCTCTTTCCATCAGCTATTTTCTCCATTCGACTTTTTTTTCTCCATTTAGATGAAAGTAGACTTTTTTACATGCATTTTTACAATGTTTGGATAGTAGAGTAGTAGTTATAAGACGTACGACAGATATATGTATGCATGAGTACGCAGCAGCTTCAAGAACAACAACAACATAGTTTTTTTTCCGATTTCATTTTTAGCCTACTTGTTTCAATAAATGTTCCAATAGTTTCTGGAAAAGTATTTACAAGCTTTCTTTACACCATATTGCAGCACAAGAAAAGTACGTAAAAATGTAACGGTAATGACGGTTATGTGCTGGCAGTAAAATAAAGCATTGAGAGAAAGAGACTTGCCGTGTTGTAACAAAAACAGCAAAGAAAAAAAAATCCCCCCGAAAATGCATGCTCCTTCTTTCCGTTCTTTCACAATCAAATTTGCTCTTTCCAAATCTGTTCATTTCCTTTTGTCTCGGCAATTCCTCTTCTTCTTCTTCTCCTGCAGTACTTTCGCAAGTTATTCAAATTTATTAGTAAAGAGAGCCAATGCATACTACTGTCACCTAAAAAAATACATGGCAGCACAAGGAAAAAACGAATTTGGCAATACGGTCGGACGCAAATGAATTTGGCTTCTTTAAGAAAAAGAGTATATATGTATGTATGTATATGTGAGGAGGAGATTCCAAACAAAGCTATACCTACATATCCAAATATTTCCATACAACAGCAAACATTTTTCTTTGCAACTTTTTAATAGCACATGCATAGCAGTATGCATAGTACGCGTCCAACCATTTTTTTCTTCTTTAATCCTGTGCCATGTCCTCATTTGTTTCCTGTTTCCTCTCTCTCTCTCCAAGAAAAATAGGAATCCCCCTTTTTAAAAAGAAGAAAAAAATGTACGCAAACTTACTTGCTCAGTACACACACTACAGCTTATTCGCATTAGTCGTACATGCGATCAATATTTTTTGTGCAACTAATCGCTTCTAGTGGTGGTCACGTTTACTTTTAATTTTCTTTTAAGTACGTATACCTACACTGCCGGTTTTTTGTTCAATGTACTAGCAAAAAAAATCCTTGAAACACCCAAAAAAAACTAATCGACTCTCTTTCCGAATACAGATTTTTTTTTCTTTACAGACATGCATGCAGTAGACTCCATTTTCTTTTTACCTTTACTTCTCATAAAAAAGGTACACATATAAAAAGGGAAGTTGTGCAGAAAAGATAAATGTTTGCATTAATGTACTACTACTACTACTAGACTACTACTACGACTACTCTCCATCTTTCAAAAATGTTATGTCCATCTGATATCTATAGATAAGCAAACACAAAAAACATTTACTTTTACTACTACATCTATGAAAGTAAATATGTGCCTGGGTTTGCATGCTTTCTAAAAAATGGAGAGATTTTTTTTTCTCCTTTGTCCATCCATCTACTGCCATCATCGCCACTATCATCATCTCTCTTTCTCTCTCTCCCATCCACCCTCTCTCTGAACCGGTTCTTTTCATTTTCAATTCTTTTCTCTTCTCCTTTCCCTCTTCAACTTTTCTATTTACTAGTGAAGTCCTTTTATCCCTTTTCTATTTCCGTGAAATAGTTTCTTTTCTGTGCACGGCTTGCCAAATACATTGTGTGCAAAGTACTTTTAGTCTCCCTCTCTCTCTCTCTGTATCTGTCAATGGCTTTTAGTTGGACTTTTTTCTTCTTTAAAGGAACTTACCATACACCAAAAATACAATACGGAACACGGAAAATAAGGATGAAAAAGTAGCATGTGTATATGACAATGATAGTGATATATATATACCTACATACATTTACATACATACATTTAGATGCAATGTGTAATTCTAGTAAAATAGAAAAAAAATATATTACATTGGTTGGTAGGTATATACATACTACGCTGCGTGCGTGTGTACTGGTACACAAAATTGACTATGGGAATCTAAATAATGGGTAGGTGTTGTTGTGCTGCCTTGCCTATTACTTTCTCTCTGCATTCTAAAAAGTCCATGTGTGTAAACTTATTTATGACATTCTTTTTGTGTTATATGAAGATCGGAACAAGAGTGGCTGAGATATGGTGGGCAGTAGTTATATTATTGTTGTAAAGGTGTGGCTTTATACCTTTCCCTTATGTTGTATTGTGTGTGTCACCTTTTATGTGCGTATTGTGCACATTATTGGCATTTCCATTTCCGGCAAAGGAATACAAAGCACATTTTGTACAATAATCATGTTCCAAAGTAAAGACTTTTCGTTTCGCGTGTTTCTAACTCTCTCTCTCTCTGTTCTCTGTTTGTGGACACTTTCTCAGCAGGATTTTCATCCAGGTAATCAAATATGCCTAAACAAAATATATTATTATCAAAGTCTATACATCCCTCATATTTACAAAAGCAAAGAGGTATGCGCTGTTCTTAATGTGCCACACCATCGCACCGTGCTAGTTTTCATCTTCCCATACATTCTTGTCAAAAGTATTGTTTCAAATGTCAAATTGGACGCTCTTCAGGCACAACACAAGTTTTTACTTTGATATGTTTCCCCTGTAAATATGTATGTATTATTATTATAAAGCATGTCTTTCATAATAGCGACAGCAACTGGATTTCTAACAATGGCTTTACACAAATATACCTACTATATTCACAAATGTGTGTGTGTGTACACCCACAAAATAATAGCACAATACAAATACAACACAGTAGTTTAGAAAATTCATTGCATTGAAAAAAGATCCAAAGATCGAAACAGTCTTTTATTAGAATTCCCCCAAGACTTTCCTCAGCCATATGGCATATTAAAGTCAGAAAACTACAAGCTACACAGCTTTAGGGTACGTAGACAGGTTCCAAGAAGAAAAAAGTTATTTTGCTGTTCTTTTTTCTTTATTTTCTGGCTGCTGCACCAAAGAAAGTACTTGTAGTTTTTTTACAGATTCCATATAATATGCTCTCTACCAGGAATATATATAAGTAGTGTGTGGTGTGGTGTGTGATACAATGTGTTCAATACCGTTGTATACTTTCTCTGCTGACTGATATTGCCTCAAAAAAAAATACCGACAGACAGAAAAAATAGAGAAGAAAAGATCGAAGCAGTTTGTGTTGTGGGAGTAGCAGCAGCAGTAGCAAGCAATACAGCAGCATCAAAAGCTCGCAACACAACAACAAACAAACAGCACATGTGGAATGTTGACTAGCTCTCTGTGACATTTGTTTAGTGTGTATAATAATTCGGCGGTTACATGTCACTGGAATATATATTGCAATGGTACGTGTGGTAGATGGATGATGCTGGTTGAAATGTAGAAGGATGCATGTGATAAGTTTGTTGAAAAAAAGGAGTAAAAGCTACTGCTGCTATACTGCTTGCTACTACCTTATGTATTTATACCCCAAGACGCTCTAGAAAGGAATAATATGCCGAAGAAGAGATGGAAATGCAAACGAAAGAGAGAATGAAAGGAAAGTAGTGGAAATGGAACCGGAAGAATCCTCAGTGACATGGAAATTGCGATCTGTATCAAGAAAAAGTAAAAAAAGGAAGCCATAGAGGAAAGATTCTTGTACAAACTTACAGTTTGTTAGAGAGACACACATACACAGAGAGAGAGAGGTATAAACATTCAACAATAAAACGAGGAGTGAGTGAGCAAGTGTGCGATAAGAATGATGTGATGTGAAGTGAAAAAGGAGAGAGAAACTGGTGGATGCCCAACAAGGAAGACAGGACAGAACTGGTTTGTCAGTCAGCATAGAGCAAACAAACAAAAGTTGCCAAACTGCAATAATATTATTGCTTTTAATGTCTGCTGCTGCCTACATGTATGCCTATATATATGTAGAGCTAAAACTATAAATATTCATTTGTTTTTTCTAGTAGTATTTATGATTAAAACTCACTAACTACAAGCAACAATTTTGCATGGACTTACAATAGATTTGTAGTAAGTAGGTAAGTATGTACATGCCTATATATTGTAATAAGTAGGTATTGATTTAGTAAATATTGTACTCTGGCGTAGTTACTTATTTTCAGCATGACTGTCATAAATGAGTTCATTCCATTTACAGTATAAAATAAAAATGCTTAGTGTAGCAGAAAAAAAAATCCAATATTATTATTATTTTGAGACTTGTCAACAGGATAAAGCTGTGATGATGATTTTTTTTTCTTTCAAATGAAGTAAAATAAATAAACGCGGCTATTTGTTTTGGAAGTGAACCGAGGAAAAAAAGAAGAGTTATACGATTGATCACTTTGGGTGCAAACACAAAAAAAATGTTGGCTTTGTAGCGAGTGCAAAAATCGCTGGTATGTCTCTCTTTCTCTTCCTATATCTAATTCCACTGCTTTCCTTTCACATTTAACATTTGCTTTGAGTCTATTTATGAAAGTGAAAACGCATAAAAGTAAAGTGTAGTAGTTTTGGTAGTAAGTAGCAAGCAAGCAAGCAGCGTTGGATAAAGTTTATGTGTGGAAGCAGCAACAGCAGCAGCATCAGGCAAAGGGGAAAGCGATGCGTTGTTGTTGTTGTCGGTAGATTGGCTAAAATACGGTTGCTGTCATTCACAAAAGCGGCTCTCCAGAGACAGGAAGGCCCACTGTGAAATAAAGTGAAATGTTGTTTACTAGATGAGAAAAGCAACGGAGAAGAAAAATACCATGTGTGAGATATATTATCCTGTGCATGCACAACCCAGCAGCAGCAACAACAGCAACTCTTTTTATTGCACACTACAATTTTCCCGTACTTACTCTGATCTGATTGCTAGCTGCTACTAAACTGCAGTGCAATAAGCAAAAAAAGAGATTTGAAAATAAAGCAGTAGTAGTAGCAGCAGCAGTGTACTTTCCATTTTTATGCTGTGTGCATGTATACATACCTATGTATATCACGTTTGTAAAGAAAGGAACATTTTCCATCAATTCCCAAATGAGCAAAAGTGGAGAAAATTAGTGCGAAATATACATGCATAATGAATGATTATTTTTGTGTGAATCCGAATCAAGTCAAAGTAGCACTGGTGGGATTAAGCGAAAGAAAAAAAAACAAACAAAAATAAATAAATACAGTGCATATTTTTTTACAGAGAGTAGGAGTGTAAGAGGCAGCTTGCAATTCTGTTAAAAGAGCAAGTGGAAGGCATTTTTTTGGGGAAGCTGAGGGAAATCACAGACAAAAAGTTAATCTTGTTCTGTTGTTGTATTATAATATTTTATCCAGAGTTTTCTTGAAAAATACATGGTCGTTTTTTGTCGTGTCTACAGATGGAAGGAAATAGAAGGGAAAAAAGAAAAGAAATTCGATAGGATTCACAGACATTCAACAGACATTCATTCGTACATAAACAAACAAAATATTGAGATGAGCTCATATTATTATCATGTATTATTGTGACTTCCCAGGACATTCCCATAAATAATCATAACAAATACTGTATTAAATATTCATGTGACATGATGAGACAAAAAATATATACAAAGAGTACATAAACATGCAAAACTACACGGGTATACTTTTATACTTTGCCGTATTTTGGATATTATGTACCTAGGTGAAAGCTATTTTCGATTTTTCTCTCCCCCACACTCCCCCCTTTTGCTTGTTTACTTGGAGGACAGGCAATCAATCAGAGCTTAATAAACAGATATTGTAGAAATATGAAGATGTATGTATGTATGAAAAAAGATTTTCCCGGCAATTCCCAAATGTATCAAATGAACTCTCTGCAAAGCACAATCATTCAGATTGCTATATATATATACCTATATATATGTATTCGTTTGTTCTTGTTCTGCTTCCGCCGTCGCGTTATTTTACATTTTCTTGTTTAATTTGCATAAACACGTACCATTTTAGAAGCATTATTTTTAGTCACTTTTGCTGTTTCTTACTTACACAAGTCAAGTAACAGCTGGCTCCTGGTTCTGTCTGCACAGCCTTTTTTTAACTAACAAAGTTAGTTGTAATGCCAAAAGTTGAGACAAGTCAACTCGGCGATATATATTTTCTTTCAACTTTCAGAAGCAATTTTTTTAAAGCCATGGATAAAGAATGACGCAACAGCACCATTAGCCGAAAAAGTAAGAAAATTAAGCTAGTTTCAGTGTCCTCGACATTTCAAGTTATGATCATCATCATGATGAACATGTCATGTATATAATTATATCCAACTTTAATTAATAGGCAACTTTTAAAAAAAGTTTGGCTCCAAAGATGGCATCAATCTGTGTACTACTTTCTCTTGCAGATATTTGTGTAGTATAGCTTACACGCATTTTTGTTTGATGTTAAAAGTTGACAGAAAAAGATAAGTTGATAAGGGTGTTTATTGACTTTCCTGGCCATACATATTAGTATATACAATACCAGACCAGAGTATATCAAGATTAACATCATGTTGCAGAGTACTTGAGATTTACTCACTCTCACTTTCTCTCTCTCTCTCTCTCTCTCTGTGAGTAATACTATTTGTACGTTCGTCTATCCCACCCACCCACGCACATTTCCCTGCAAACTACAAACAAACTTTTATCTCTTTATATCTTGCATGGATATGTTTTATTATCTAGAGAATGGCTGGCATGTTGCTTTGATGTTCACTGGAATCGGTCAATTTGCCCCTCAGATGTAATTCGGAAGGTGAGTAGTACACGATAGATTATTATGTACACTGTCACGTTACCTGTACCTGTTATCTTTTAGATTATATCACTGATTAATGTGAAATTTTATGTTATCCGTTATGCAAGTGGCACTGTAACATCAATACATAAACTGCTTGCAAAAACGCAGTATAATATCGTGTAACATTTTTTGCTCGTACAGCCTTCCCATTGTCTGCAAAACTTTACAAAGCACCTTTCCCCTCTCTCTCTCTCTCTCGAACCGCTACTATTACTCTTTATTATCAACAGCTTTTCAGTTTTTGAAAAAGTTATTGTTGTGTATGCTTTAAACGTTTTTGCTAGCAAGGCATCAACTGCAAAAAAATGTGGACGGGGGAAGAAGGAAATTTTGGAGTTTTGCTTGCAAATCGTTTTTACAAGTGTCATTAGAGTTGCCGTCAGCCATGCAGGTACGTCCGCGGAACATGCCAGCTGTTACCACGATATGTCACACAAAACAGACGGTTGTCGTATAGCATGATAAACATTAGGTAGCGATAATCTCAAAACTTTTTTTTCTTGGTATCTTACGTTTTATGCCGCACAGCATGCAGCAGTGCAGTAGTGTAATAGTTAAGTTGATAATATAGCATGCGAATATTAAGGAACCATAAAAATGTATATAAATATGAATATGTATGTTCTATAAAATAGCTCCCAGCGACAGAGACTTTATTCATATGAGCACTAATCTATTCTTGCATCTGAAATTATTTAATAACAGCTAAAAATCAGAGGTTGATTTTCAAGTTTTGTAAAAGTGGTTGACGGAGCAGGTTCACGTTTATTTTTTAAAAATTTGGATTTGGTAATTTTAGCATTAACATGGACATGCAGTCATTATAGAGAACATCAATCATAAACAGTGCCTGTTTTATGATAACGCGTACCGCTTTTTAAAAAAAATCTTTTTCTTTATATTATGCATTCTCTGTCTTTCGTGCGCTGTTATTCATTCAAATCTATTAGGCGGAACAAAAATACAATTCAAGACTTAACCCAGATTTGTTTTTTAAAAAAATTCCCAATTGCCATAATATCCTGGCTCCTTCATATAATAATGCCGACTACACACAGACGACATTAGCGTCCATAAATATATGCTTGTGTCGCTTTTCCAAAACCCGTACTTTTGCAGTGAAACGACTTTCTTTACTTCAAATGGGCTTGGCAAGCTGGAATGCATAATAAAAAGACATTGCAAACAGGCAAATTTTTTAATAGAACAAAAATGTGTATATCTCTCTGTGTGTTGTGGTGATGGCGGCACGCATTGTGTTGCTGACTGGTTCAATAATAAAATTCAAAATATCTCTCTTATTCTCCCATTAAGTTCCCACTAAACTTTGAATGAATGTGAACGGCTTATGGGCATCCCGTTCATGATTTTTACACATTGCCCATTTACTTTTAGACTTTCTCTGGAATTATTGCTATTATTCTACTTAAGTTTGCATTCAAGACACATAAAGCCAACTTACAAAAAAAGCTACCCGTAGGAGGAAGGAACATCAACTCTACTACTACTAGGTATACTACATACATGCGACTACACTGCATCAACAACACGACAAGCTTTTGTTGTCTGTTTTACCGAATGGATTGGAATGGTGGAAAAAAAGTGTATGTTTTAGTGAAATTTGTTATGGTGGCTTGATATTTTACCACCACCAGCAGCAGCAGAAGCATATAGTGCCACTTATTTGCTGCGTACCACCACCACTACTAGCACTCATCCGCCAAACTTGAAAGATGCGAGATGAGATGCGTGAACATTACTAAAAGAAAAAATAATAAATGTAGTGAAATTCCAGAGATACAATTGTTGTTGCTGTTTGCTGTTGTGTAGACTTCTCATTCGTCGTATGTACAATTTTTTACAACGAAAAAGAAAAGAGAAAGTGGGAAAAAGTTAGTTGTCGTCGTACCACCAAAGTAGCAGAAGAAACACAGCAGAGCAGCAGCGCTACTACATTTTGATACATGACAGTAATGTATAAACTGACTGGATATTATTTTGCTTTCATTGCCTGCTTTATGCAATAATGTTGTTGTACATTCAAGTCATATCAACAAAAGTCGCATAACATGAGCCATTGCTGTAGAAGTAGTGGTGGTGGTTGTAGCGGTAGGCATTCAAGTTAAAAGTCAGAAAGGATGATGTTGACGATGACTATGCGATATGGTGGTGGTGGTAGTAGTAGTAACATCAACGTCGGGGTGAAGTGGACGGGAAACAAGAAAAAAGAGCAAGTAAAGTTTTTCCCTTGCTTCATCCTATTCTCAGCTTATCTTTGTTGCTGGAGCTTTTATGTGTTGTAATGAAATGGTGGAATACTACACGAAAAAGTTGGAGAGGAAGACTCTACGATTGTATGTGTTTTTCTGCGTGCTGGTTGAGTGAGTGAGTGAAAGAATACTACGGTACGCAGGTTCTTTCCCTTTTTTAAAAACTTTTTTTTTTGCATAAAAATGTAAAAAAATTAGTTAACTTTCTGACATTTCACTGTAAAAACTCAATAGGTATATTTACTTTCACAAAGATTAGTAAAAAAATGTGTAAATACGCCAAAAGATAAACTTTTTGTAGTTATAATATTTTGAATGTTTATTCAATCCATGTATTAAAATACATGCATACATCCTGTGTTCCTTGATAATTTCACTCGTGTGAAGAAATATGATAATTTTTAAACTTAATAATAACATATCATCATTTATCATATTATTTTATTTTGACTTTTTCCGAATTGTTCTGTCCAAATTTTGTAGAGAAAGTGCATCAAGATAAGCCTACTTTACATGTTATTTGTCAAAAAGAATTTCCTAGAACAACATTTTCTCTGCTATATTGTTCACGAACGACTGACTACACGCCTTCTTGTTGTTATTGTTGTTGGTACAAAAGTAATGCAAGGGTTAATGAAAAATGGTTGTGGTCACATGCATACAAAATATGTCTAAGGAAATTTTTAACGACAACATGGAAAAGGAAATTAGAAACTTTTTCATTTCTTTTTTCTCTCTCAACATTATTTTTTTGTTTTTAAAAATCCACTTTTTTCGTTCTTTTCGTTTTACAAAAAATATTCCAAACTTGTAAAATAGTCGTCTTTAAAAAATATAAACGTGTCTTCAGTCTTCTTCTTTTTTAAAAGAATATCTGGTAGTGTTGCTGTTGTTGTTGCTACATTTTTTTACAACTTTCTTTCCAGTAGTCATGTACAAGCTTTACTTGTTCAAAGACAGAGAAACGAAAGTAAAAAATAATAATAATCATAAAAAACGAGCAACTATTTTCGCATATTATTTCCACACGTAAAGTGACAGCTTCCTTACTTACTATTATTATATACAGTTAAAGGATGAGGTACGGAGACAAGA
>JAHZMT010001704.1:0-14131 GCA_027743785.1 Sinhomidia bicolor | reverse complement strand
CAACTCAAACACTTTGAATTTGAAAATAAATGTCAAAATGGTATAAATTTAAGATATCATTTACGTGGAGTAAAGAGCACGACGGGAAAAAAGCATTACCCTAAAAATAGTACATTTTTCCAAATAGCAAAAGAGAATTTGTAATAATGAGTTTAAAATACAAACCCATAATTTCATTATTTGTGTCTTGTGCGCCTACCCATTCCACTAGAATACCACTAACAAAAATTTACCACAACAGAAGAGCAGCATAGCAGCAGGATATGAATTTGATTTGTTTGGGTGTGTAATATTGACAAGTGTCTAGTGCCCCTTTGATACAAAATTCTATCATTTTCTTTCCACAAATACGTACAAATACAAATATAATATGCTTTACACCAAAACACTGCATAACACCAAGAGCATTTAGATTGTCGTTAATTCAAGGTTAATCCACAATTCCACATTTTGCTGTAGTACCAAAATCCAAACAGGGATTTTAATCCCCGTCGTGTACATGCAAATCATGTTATATCTTCCACCTCGTGCGTAAATTTATTACTGATTTATCCGATCCCCCACACAATGAATGGAAAAACACAAAAGAAACTAATTTCTCCTTGTCGTATTCATATAGGATTGGGTAGTATGCATACATATATTTACAATATATACGCACAATGTAATCCACACATTTTATTTCCATATCTCTACTATTTTCCACTGCCATGAGTTCATAATTTAGTGATCGGAACAACAGAGCAGAGTAAAGAGAGAGGGAAAACAAGAGAGGGAAATGGGACCCTCTCATCTCATCCCACCGTAAAAACCGTCCACTAGATTACATCACGGAACCAGTTCAGTGTTGCTGCAGCGAAGCTCTCTTCTCTTCTTCTGTGTTCTCCGATCCATTCTAATTTAATCTGGGCAACTGCACACAATGAATGGATTGCTTTCACTCGACAGGATAGTCAAGTCAGCAGATGATGATGAACAACCCAAGTCGCGAGTAAGAGTGTATCCAGCGTAAGTCCAACTAAACTCTCATTCACAGTCAATCTCATCTCCTCATCGTCATCATCATCATCATGGGCACTGGCATCATTCTCATCATTTCTCTCTTTTCTGTCTGTGCCCATAACCGTCCAAAAATCCAAATCAAAAGCAAACGCGAAGAGAAAATAATGCCTCTACAACATATTATTACTAAAATATATATACGGAATAAAAATAAACGTAGCGTTAATACGTACGAATTTATCACCAATGTAAATGTCTTTATCAGTATATATCGCCTTCTCCGTTATGTGGTGTGGATTCAGCTTCTCACAATCAGAAGTTGTTCGTTATTCTCTCTGTTTGTAATGTCCCGTATTATTATTACGTTGCTATTATTATTATTATTAATAATAATCAACATTGCTTTTAATTTTCTCAACCTAGTTGTGTTATTATTATTACTATTATTCCTGTAACATTGACTCTCGACGGGGAGTCCCACGCTTCTTCATTCTTCCTATTAGCCACAATCCTTTTCATTACATTATTGCTTTGTAAAGTTCTTCCTCCCTCTCACTCTCCTGTAATTTAATATGCAATTTCTCCTTTGTATGCGCGTGTGTTTTTAAGTATACATCATACAATACATTCATCAGACATACTACATAGAACACCATCGTCGCCGTTTCTCATACCACCACCGCCGCCGCCACCACGAGCAAACAAAGTCTTTTGTGTGATTTTCTCCCAGACAATTGCCATTTATGAGGGAACAATGCGTTTTTGCCAAATACATGCTACGTGGACCCATACTTTAGTAATGCTCTGTTCGTTTCGTACGTGGATAATATTATTTTGATCATTCACCCGTCGATGACCTGCCCTTTTGCTTTATTATTATCGGTGACGACGTGCGTTAAAATTCAAACTGAGTGAGCCATTCAAGTGGACAAAAAACCAAAGAGGGAGAATTTGGTATAAATATAGCTATATACATGGAGTAAATCGAGGAAGGAGGAAAAGAGAAAAGGAAACTGAAATAAAATACCTCTTTGCTTTCTTTCTTGTTTCCTCAAAAGCACGATCGTTTTTTACTGAGGCACTCAACCAAACTACTTACAATACCTCTGTACTACAACAACACACACAAGTTCTCTGCTTCTTCTTCTTCAGAATGCAATTCAGCCCATAATAACTTTCTGATTTTAAACTTAACTCGTTTTTTTTTCATTTTACTTTTACTCCTCCACTGATACTATTTCCAATTGCAAATTGACATATCCATTTTCCTTTTCTATATGTAAGGGCATTATACGAAATGAGGAGATTAGGGGTTATGTGACCAAATTACTGTATATTCAGATCGTAAATTTCTATAAAACAGGCTTTAAAAGCGCTGACATTCTTACATACACACAGTAATAATAATAATAATAATAATAACTCGACAAGGAGAGGAAGAGGTTACTAAAATGGTTGATAGTTAAATGTGCATGCATTCATTCATATTAAATGACTTTGTATTATCCATTTTATGCGCAACGATGTTGATAAAGTAGGAAAACCTCACATTTTACTGGGCATGTTGTTTGAACAGAATTTACCTCCGTATAAATACATTTATATGAGGTAATGACGTTAATAGTAAGTTTTTAGCTTGTAGCTTAACATCGGATAACACGTTTTGCTTATTTTGGAAGTTGTAGTGGTAGTGGTGTTGGTAGCAGTAGTATTCACTCAAGTTGGAAATATTTATGACTTTGTAGAATTTTAACATTTTGCAGCATGAGCAGCAATACGAAATGCGAAAGAGAGAGAGAAAACTACAATATCGCTGCTATTATTATTACCGGTGCCATTGGCCTTTTACCATAACTGCTGGCGGTGAACAAGTGAGTGAGAGTCAAAATAGGGTAGTGCTGCAAAAATATGTCTCTGCGATGCGAGTGCACTCACACACAACGATACACCCACCCATCTGAAAATTGGAGAGGTAAACCCGGATAAAAGGTAGAAATAAAATTACATTCATTCGTTTGTACACCACCGCACATGCATATTATAGGATAATGTATACCATTATTATTAAAAACTAGAGTAGAATATATACATGCACAGCAACAGTATATAATAGAATGGAGTGTGTGTGTGATGGTTTTTTTTATATATGTATTATTCCATTGGTGTAAATCTCATTTTAAATGAAAATGGGTTTCATTGTGACAGGAGAATAGAGACAGAAAGACATACAATTTCGCAATAAGAATTATTATTTTCACCACACACACACACAAACTATACACACCGTAGTAATAGTAGTAATAATAGGAAACTTGTTCTTATATTATTATTACTGTGCTTTACATTGCTATTCCTTTTTCCTTTACACAACTACTGTTTTCCTCCTTTCTTCTTCTATTACTATACTCTTGACTTGGCTGAGGTGTTTGAGTGGTTTGGTTTCTTTATGGTAGGAAGAACGAACAACGGTTGCAAAGAGAAGAGACAAAACAAGGAGATATTCAACAGCAGCTACTTTTGCTGCTTCCAGTGTTGCTTTGCAAGTTTCATATATGTATACACTGTTATTATTAGGACGATGACGACAACAACAGGACGGAAGAGAACTACAAAAGATTTTATATATTTTATAGGTTTCTAAACATGTATGTCCTTCCAAAAGGTAAATAGGTACTAACAAACTAACTGTCTGCTGTGAGAATGACTGCAAGGGGGTATGTATATGCATACCTAAATATATACCAAATATATGGTATAGGGAGCAACACCATTTTGCTTCTAAAAACAAGTCAGACCAGCCAGCCAGCGAACAGCCTCAGGAAGGAATATTAAGTAATAAATTCTTCCCTTCTTTGGATAACTCTTTTTCGCACATTTTTATTAATGGATTATACTACGCCTTGCGTGAGCGTAACATGAAAACGCACACATGATATATTGAATTATAAAAATTATAAGTAATACTAGCCATCATCAGCAGCAGCAGCAGAACAACCACTTATATAGCTGTTCCACTTGTACAAAAGGCAAACAAAAACGGATTTCTTTAGTTGAAGTTGCTGTTTAGCATTTTCTCCGCTATGGTTTTCATCCATAATAATAATAGTGTCGTATCTTGGTTGGTTCGTTTGTTCGTATTTTTCGTTTTGTATATAGTGTGTGTGCGTGAACTTGGAGGAAAAATGAAATATTGTCTTGAAATGTGGACAGGAGTCGACCACTTTACGCATTTATTACGGTTGTAAAAGACATATCTCATTTTAAAGAAAGAGAGAGAGAGAGAAAGGGAGAGAACAGAAGAAGAAGAAAAGAGAAATTGCGTTGGTGGTGGCGGCAGGCGGTAGTAGTATAGTAGGAAATGTAGGAGTATCAGGATTTTCATGCATGAATGCACGCACTCCATAAGAATAATAATATTAGCAATGTTAGTTAATAATGGAGGCTCTAATATGTGTTCATTTCGGTTGAACACGTTTATTTATTTACATTTTATGTCTAATTTCGGGCAATTGTTTTGTTTCTTTTTTTAAGGATATGAACGTCACATTCACAAGCTCTCTGTGTCTCTTTCTCGCTACGCAGCATTTTATACTTTTTAGCAATTCTTTAAAGTTTCATTTTGCACATTCATCCTCCACACTATTTTTCACATGAATTATTAACCTGTCCAATCGCCATCATCATTGGAGGAAGGTATAAGGTGTGCTCACAGTAATATATTTTATTTGCCGAGACCTGGCAGTTTTCATGTTAGCTTCAGAAATAATAGTTATACTATATATTATATTTCATGCTGGACATGTACAAATCATCGCAGAGACCTACAATATATTTCATGGATGACAGATCATTTTAATTTCTTTCTAGTACAAAACTACAACATTACATGAACTACGCACAATAAATGCGCTCAGTTGTACGCACGTTTTTTAAGTGTTATCTTTTTAAAAAGTTGTACAAGTGGATGCATGTGTACTATTCCAATATGTCAGAAAGATTAATTGCGTGTGCTGATGGGCACATTCATCATTCTCCTCCTCCAAAGATACAAGTTACGCCTGAATTTTATCGTTTCAAAATTATTGCATTTACAGAGTCAAGACGAATAAAATGTATGAGCAAATTGTTATATTTTCTTATATTATTTGCTTAAATGACAAGAGGAGAACACATTTTTTATACATAAAAATACTATTAATTAATAGCTGCAATTGGATAAAAACCATATAATTTTAAATGACAAAATTTTAATGCCATATAACAACATTGACAAAATTTTAATGCCATATAACAACATTGACAACTCTAATATTCCTTCATACCCAATCTCCTTTCATTCACATCGTATACTTTAATTATTCTAGTAAACACCGTTCAAATCTTGCACAGTGTTAGTCATATTTAATACAATGCTTTTCACTTGTCAATGCGCCATCCCATCAATTTTATATATTTCAAATATGCTCTACACTAGACTACGTATCACTAACCCTAAAATTACCCAAAAAGTCAACCTAGTTAGAATTTGGTAGTGCTACTGCTTTGGATGACATGCTCATTCATGGCATCTTTTCTCGCCTATAAAAAGCAGTGCAGTATGTAAATATGAACACAACAAAAGATTTAAGCCAAGATTTTTCTCCTTACATTCTCCCATTCATTTTTTCATCTTATCATAATAATAGACATAATGCTCCTATCATATTTTCCTAATCTTACAGAAAATCTTTTTTCTATATGGTTGCTATCTTGTGTCTTCAATCCAATCTGAGCATATTTCCTTCCATGTATACATACATTACCATACCACACAATCAAAGTGAGACAACATGACATTATATCTGGTTTGATCGGTTATACATCCATTCCCTACTTTTTCCACATCGTTTTTTACTATAAATATGGTGAAAATTTTCTCCTCACTGTCTCATCTTTAACCGTCTTTTTTTCTACTTTACACTCAATACACGAAAATACTGCAGTACTTACCGTCACACTGCTGAGCTATTATTAGATCTAAAAAATAAAGCGAAAAGCATCAACAAAAGTCAGCAGGGAAGAAGAAAAATAAAGATGAGAGGAGAAGAAGGAGGGGTGCATAATATAATAAAATGCAATGCACACGGTCGCATCACATCTTCCTTCCTTTTTTAACACAACAACAAAAAGCATTCCACCGACAACAACAGTCTTTTTTCTTACAAGAAGAGTGTACCTACCATCTATATTACCTATACCATCTTGTTTGATTTGGTGACTACACACTTTGATAATGTACATGAAGAAACAAGTCATCTTCCTTAAGTTTCTGCTTTTTATTTATCATAATGCACCTAAAATGCATTGCTATCATAAAAAAAAGAATCGAAGAGAGGAAAAAACAGATATAAGAAGTTGAACACTCAACTCCAGAAAGTGAGTAAGGTGGTGGTGGTGGTGTGTGGGTAGGTAAGAAAAAAAAGAAAAGGGGTGGCTGTACTACTGCAAACACATTACTTATGCAGCCAGCCAGCCACGCATTATGATGATGATGCTCTTGTGATGATTATGGTAAATGGAAGTAGAAGAAGAAAGAGCATTTGATGGTGGCGGTGGGAGAAAGAATGTGTTAAAATGTCACTTACATGCAACTTCGACGATGGCAGTCTGACTTCTTTTCGCTCCCCGCTTATTCCAAGCGACACATTCACAGCGATATTTCTCCGACCCTGGAAGCTCTTGAACCTCTTCGCGGGAGACATTTAGTTGCACTTCCGTCTATAAAGTTTTATAAAGAAAGAAAAATAAATAAGATACTCATTTTAATATACGGCATATTATTAATATTATTATTTGGAAGAAGGAGAAAGAGAGAGAGAGAGAGGGGGGAGGGAGAGGGAGGCTAAAATAATATGTGTAAAGGAACAAACTCTCTGTGGAAAGGATTATATCATCACTTGACAAAAACACATAAAACATTTAATATCAACCGTATCCCGCTTTGTATATTGCCTACTGCTGGTATGGCGTTAGGTCTCCTTCCTGTTATAAGCATATTTGCATTACTTGCTGGCGTATAGGTATGAATTGTATAATGATATTCTTAAAAGGTATAATATTTTAATGAGTTTATGATGACGAGTCAACTGACAACTTCCAGTGTGCAGTCTCCGACACGGATAAAGTGGCGTAAGTGGTAAATAAATGGAAAGTTTGTGTATTCTTCTGAACACAGCCTTTATCTATAGGCATGACTTCCAGAATAGCAGATAGATAATATTCCTTGGCTCTTTTTTCCAGTATAAATTGTCAACTTAAAAAATTCTGGCAGTATAATGATGGCGATGATCATGACATCCCTTTTTTCTCCTCCAGCAGCGCCAAAAGCAACGACAGCCGCATACAAAAAACTGGCCCATGATAATAATAGAGAAAAGATAAGTCGAATGAAAAGAAGCACACACAAAAAAGTGAACAGTACAGTGGCAACGAGATGATGATGATGATGACGACGATGACGAGGCATTGCATGACATCCCTTGATGCTCTGTGTATTTTAATAATCGTTATAATCTTCACCGTCATTGTCATCATAAAAATCATCATCGTGGCTCCACTACTACTACTACTGTGGAAAGTTGGAAGATGGTATATAAAAGAAGTATAGCTAACTTCTTATAGGTACAATATTTATTCAGTATTAGTTTCTCCATGCTATATCCCTACTGATGATATCCAAATAAAAACTCACTTTTCCGTCTCATTCAACTTTAAATTATGTACGTACGAAACTTCATTGTCTTGTTCCTGTCGGCGGACTTTCAAACAAAGTACTACAAACCATACTAGGTATTCATATTCCTGATGGGTTACAATGAAACAGCAATTTTTTATTTGTGAAGAACCCAACTCCATTAAAAATGTGATGTGATGATTTTTTTAATTGACAATAGTGCCAAGTAGTGTTCTTACACGGCAATGTAGAGCTAAGTTCTTTGATTATTACCTCTTGCGAAAAAACAATTAATTTAAGAATATCAAAAAACTTTAAAATTTGTGTATTTCAACGCAATTTTCAAAATACTTTTTCTGTCTTACATTATTACTATTACAAATCATATCATATTTTTGTTTTTACACTGAAAAGAAGATTTGTCGCGCTTGGTGTTTTCTAACATCTTGAAAGATACTCATTTGACAGAAATATAATGCAAATGCAGTCATGCGAGAGAATTAATTCACAATGAAGAAAAAGTGGACGGTCATGTCCTCACAAGTTATATTATTTATTATTACACTTTTTATAACCTTCTTAAAATAGATGGAATATGTCGACAGCGGCATTACCATCATCATCACGTCACTGCCATTCTTTTGATAATCATAATAATAACATATAATCGTGCCTCGTGCCATTATTATGTTGATATGTTGTTAGATAGATAGAGATACTGACGAAGAACAGGGATATCAGCGTTTCTAATATCACGTCGACAACTGCTACATACATACAAGCGCGTTGTTGTAATGAAACGAAGCTCATTTACACGAATAGAAACACATGTTCGCTCTCTCTTTCCACTTCGTGTAGACGATATTTCAGTGGACATTTTCCTTAAAAAGATGATTGAACCTCTTTCCATTAAACGACAACTATGTCATATAACACAGTTTGGTATTGCTGCCACCCTTTTTCTACACCCGCATTTTCCTCCATCAACAGCACCACACCAGCAATATTTTTAAGCAGCAAACATCACCCATACACAGTTTTTCTGCACACACGCGGCGGCAACGTTTTTCTTCGCTGTTTCGGAAGCCCGTCGTGATGATAATAATATGAGCCAGCCAGTCTTCATGTCATAGTCGTAGTTTTCATTCTGTCCAACTTCCCATCTCGGCTTCTTTTGTGCGTTATTTATTCAGAACAAAAATGGGAAAAGAAGAAGTAGGGAGAATGAAGAAAGCTCGTTTCCGAAAATTTGCAGACTATCAGATCTACAATCTCATAATAGTCCAACAAACTTGTATGTAGCAACAGTCAAAGTCAAACAGAGTTTAATACTGTTTTTTGCCGCTGCTGCTGTTTTAATAGTTCCGGTGCAGAGGAAGGACGATGATATTTTGAAGAAGGCTAGTAGACAAGGAGAGAGAGAGAGAGGATGTCATGTCACGACGCAGCCATTTCATTACAAAAAAAGAGTTAAAAACTGGTATTTTATAAATTATGAGATCGGTTTGCCTGTCTGCCTGTTGTGAATCTAATATCGTAGACGTATCGTCCAAATAATCTACGCAATTTAGAAAGGAGTGTTTCTAAAATACAAGTAGAAAGAAAAAAGACATGCAGACATGAGAAGCAACATGAATTTAATAGGAAACCAGAAACTCTTTGCTTTCATTTAGCACAAAAATATTCATATAAGTTAATAGATAAAACAATATATTGTAATAATGTATTTAGCTGCATAAATAAATTTTACTTTGAAAAATTATACGTAAATGTCGTAGTATTGGAAGATTTGGGAGTAGAAATTTAGGAAATAGTTAATAATGAAAATGAAAAAACATAAAACTTACTATTGGAGCTCCAGTATTCTCGTGGGTTGAACTTTTGAATTTCTGCCGCTTGTTCGAAACTACCGCTCCATTGCACTTGAAGTATACCTGGAAAAGACAGAAAAAAGAATGAAAATTGTAATAATGAGAACAACAGCACAGACAGTGATGATGATACTTATTAATAACAATAAGGACACACGAGTAGCAAATTTTGAGATGATGATGATGTGATGAGACAGTCAAGTCAGCGACCCCTGCGAGCATACCCCACTATTTCTTTGTTACATTTGTCGGTTATTTCAGTACATATATATTCATTCCTAATATTAACTTCCTCTTTTTGTGAAGGGGCATTTTCTTCACACATACAGCGAGTTTGTGAAATTACAATTCGATAGCGCTCTTCTCTTCTCGCGTTACATTTTTCATTACCGCTAAAGTCTTACATGGCAGCAGCAGGGAACTCATGTTGAGAAAATAGAAAACCAGGTCAGAGGGGAAGTCATAAAAAAATAAGTGGTAATAAGGCACATGGTCTCTTCTCTCTCGAGTCAGACAGAGTCAGGGCATTTTTTTGTATATACTTTAACTTTAACGTATGCACACAGAGAGACAAGAAAAGGAGCAGAGAGAAGCGGAGAATAACAAGAAATGATATTGATATTGGTATGTAAATTTTGAGATCCTTATCCATCCATTCATGATGATGATGTTACATAATATTTTGTTCTTTTGCCTGCCACACCACTTATTGTTAGATATAACGACGTTTCTCTGCATATTGGATAGACATCACTAGAGTATGAAGAGAGGATAAAACTCCATATTCATAATATTACTACTACTACAACTGCTCTTATGTGGAACTCGCATATCGCACAAAAAAATTGGAAGAAAGAAAGTTGACATAGAGAGATGCACACACACACACGTAGCGAAATGATACAACAGACGATACGACGCAACATCTTCAATTTTTTATAAAAGATAAAATTGGGTGTATTGGCCATGAGTCAAGTCAATGTTTATATAGATGGAAATTTTCTTGTTCGTATAAAATGTTTTTCCATTTTGTGCCTAACCAAAAAGGATTTCACAAAGTACATCGACATGCACTTGAGCAGTCAAGGAGGAAATCAAGAATTTGGGATAGTAGTGAATATTGGATACGTACAGTTAGCGTATATATGTATTGAAGTTCAAAGAAAGAAAACTAGACTAGCACTAGACTCTCTTCTTGTACGTATATTCTGTCTTCATGTTGTACATACACACACAACATGCAAACAATGTCCCAAAAAGAAAAAAAAATGGAAGGAAACGGTTTTTTTTCTATCAGTCTTTGATTAAGATGGATTTCGCCACTAGTGCGTACAACGACCAAAAAAAGGAAAAAAAATTCTGCCACTAGGGTAAAGAAAAAAAACGTCATTCGGGTATTTGTATCTAGCAATTCCATTGTATAACATGCTACGCGTGCTTGCTTTTCACAGTTACGTGTCGTATAGAACTTGTGCAGAGAGAGAGAAAAAAAAATAAAGAAAGAATCGAACAAAGTCAGTGTGTTACGTATACGAAAAAATGCAAGAGAATGGCGCAATAAGATCTGTAAACCCGTTTTCAACAACAACAACAGAAAGTGAAAAAAACTGAAGGAACCGATTTACAAATAAAACTTCCTGCCTTTACACTTACTAGTGCGTGTGAGAAATCGTCAAAGCGTTTTTGGTGGAGAGAAAAAAGAAGACCGACTTTTTCAAGTAGGTATAGGGAAGAAGAAGGGAGAGAGAGAGGGGGGGAAAGGAGGGAGATGGATAACAATTTTCACATGAGAGGAGATTCATGGAGGTAGAATAAGAGCAAAGGAGGACAATCTCTTTAACTCCGCATACTACTCTATAGGTATGAATGAATATAAAGAAAAAGTGAGAAAAAAGGGTTCGATAGATGAACATCAAGAATGCTACTTATAGAAAACAACTTACCAACTTACTTACTTTGTTAGTATGCACAAAAAATATCTGTGTAGGTGATATAGGCGACGGCATCTCATAAATATGTGTCCATAAAGTGTAAGCAATAACTTGGAAGGAAACAACATGACAAACAGAATAATATAACTTACTTTAAGAGCAGATGCCACTCTGCACGTCAAAGTGGCTGGCTTTCCTCGGATAATGTAAGCATCCTCGGGCTCCATCTGAAACCAAGTAACGTCATATGCCCAAGGGTCTGTGTCTGGCAGTGCTTCTGGAAACTTGGACTCATCTGCAAAAATAAAAGTAGTGAAACCATATAGATATGTGGAACGTACATACATGGGTATGTATATATGTACATTTACTATTATCATCACTTATGTTGTTGTATGAGAGCAAACTTGTGTAAAATGTTGGAAATGAAATTTACGATGCTAATTATTTTTAACATGATGCTACGTTTGGGTCCACACATGTGTCCCTTAAGAATACACTAAAAAGTCTTGTTATGCCAATATTTCATGCAATAATAATACACATTTTTCCTTTCCACTTGTGTACTGACTCATGCCATTTATTGTCTGTTGTCACTGTTGGATTTTAAAAATTATTTAGGAGCACATAGTCAGCAATAATAATTTTTTGTCTTGTTTTTTTCCATTATGGTGTTCCTTGTTTTTTTTCAAGAAGATGCAAACGATTACCTTATTCTTTGCTCCTTCATTTACAGAAAATTTGTCTATATACTCGTAATTACATGAAAAAAGGGTTAAAGTGATTGAGGCAAGATGGACAGATAGCTGCTGATAAATGTTACCTTTTTTCAAATTGCTAGACAAAAAGGTTGATAGAAACTATTTTATTCCTCCTACTTCTATCTCGTCTTGTAAAGCGCTCTTTAAAATAAAATAGAGAATGTGCACGTATATTTTTCTTTCTTATGCTTTGCAGCAGCAGCACCAGCAATAAGTTGGCTGAGAATGGAGAAAATTACCCCTGTAGCTCATAAAAAAAGTTAATATCACGATAAGTGAGCGATGCGAGACTGATAGCGACTAATCTCGAGTTCGTGCAAATAATCGACTTGTAAATTGCTACTTGTCATTATATATCTCTTCATACTGCATACTACTACTGCTGCTGCTGCTGCTACAAAGAGTTATGAACTTGAAGTCGCTCATCATCATATCTTCTTTCTTCTCCACCAACCAAGGAGATGAGCCCAGTTCACACAAACAAAAGGTAATAAAATGGACTTTACATGCTTTCATTTTATATCCGTGCCCAACGTCAAGAAAGAAAAAAAATATGAAGGGAATGAGAAAATGATGATGATGACGATGATCATGCTGAAAATCTAAACCTTTTTATTTATTAACCATATTATACATACACATACCTATACTTCATTCCAAAACCATAATCATCCTCACTCTACGATCCTACAATCATCATCATTTTTCATAGAACTGGGGAAAAAATTATAGGAACAACTGCTTGCTTCTTGCCCAAATCTACATGAAATGTAACACGTAGCCTATCTATCACAGAAGCTTTAGCACTTGCAACCTTATGATTACTACGAAACTCCTCTTTCTTTAGAAACGAGTAAAAGAAGTGCTCTAAAACATGAAATGATGCAATGAATAAAAAAAGAATGTACCTACCTACAAATGTACATGTACTCATCTGTACATATGCATATTGTATGCATTTCTTTGCCTCGTACATCAAGTAAGCAACAATACACCTTCATCATCATCAACCCTTCGTTGCATAACCAAATCAACAAGGCTATCATCAAGATAATGATGCATTTTGTCAGGAAATTTTTCCGGTTCTCCATTCCATGATGTATCATCATCATCATCATCGCCATCATCATGCGTGCACGGAAAACTTTTTCATGTGTGATGTGTACTGCACACAATGCAAAGATATAATATAGCATGATGATAAAATACAAAAGCTTTCACAACGTTCAACAAAGCAACAACAACAAACCAACAAGGCAACCTCAGCAGCAGCAGCAGCAACAGAAATGCACAGCTTTTCTGTTTTCATCCACCTGACAGTATGAGATAGACCGGTCAGTTTGTCGGATAAATTTCAGAGATAAATGGTATAATCATCGAGCACAGTTGCAGTAAAAAAATAAGCTTCTCATCTTGGCTGCAACTCACAAGTCAGTTTACTTGATTCTCTAAACCATGACTTCTCAACTTAAAAAAGGCTTTTTTCTATCATGTGTTGAGTTTTTTTGGCTTTTATTATTAAAAAATAAAACAACGCAAAAAATGCAATTAATAATATTCAGGTTTAGGTATACACGCACAGATGCATACAAGTACATCATCCACTTATATTTCTGTTTAAATTGCATAAATAGTACATTGTTAATAATAATAATAATATTCAAAGAAAATAACCTGTTGCTGAGCTAGAACGATTAATGAAATTGACCTTGGATATTGAATGCAACAGTCGATAATAATAATAATAATGAGATACCGACAGAAAATTGTCGTGAAAATGTTTGTAGCTGGAAAGAAGACACATCCTGTCGAAAAAAAGAATGATTTTATTCCAAGTCATTCTCATTCTTCAAC
>JAHZMT010001703.1:0-16313 GCA_027743785.1 Sinhomidia bicolor | reverse complement strand
TATTATCTGAGAGAAGAAGAAGAAAAAGAAGAAAATTGACAATGACGACAACAACGTATGCATGTACGTTCCCTTACCACATATACCACATGTGTCTGCGTGTGCACAATACCACGGCTGTTGAACGCTATTACGGTATCAATCTATAATACAATAACAAGTTGTCAGAAATAAAAGTTCAGAATGTCAATAAGGGTATTATTAGCACGCTCACGTTGTTGCAGCAGCAGCACACAATAAACACTATAAGCATTATCATAAGTAAGTACACGTGACGCGGTGAAGCGTGCAAGGATTTTTTTTAAAAAAAGATGAATTTAAGCTTTGCTGCTAAAATGGTTGGATACTTTCTAAAAAATAAAATAGAATGTTTGCTGTGTTAGGTGAAGAAGAAGACATTGCTGTAGCGTTTAACCCATTATCGTCAAGTTTTTTGCTGTGAGTGAAGAGCACACATTTTATGTATATTTTTCTCCCTTTTAGTTTCAAGCATGCGGGTAGTCAACCCACTAATGATGAGAGTATAATAATCATGACGACGATGATGATGATGATGACAGAGTCGTTTTTAATTTGAGAGTAAAAGTGTCATACAGTGATTGTCCCTTGGCAGATACAAGTAGCAGCTATGTAGATGACGATAAAGAGGCAAGCATGTCTGGTTAATAGTTGGCAGTGATCTTTTGTTGCAGAGAGGCAAGTAGAGGACAAGAGGGGGAAAGAGAGAGGGAGAAAAAAATGATGTGTACATTCGGGATCTCATGAACTTGCTATTATACACAACTCTATTAGATTTATACCATCATGCTCGTTTGGCATACATTTGAGAAGAGAGAGAGAGAAAAAAAAGAACGAGAGTTTCGTGTGAGGAGATGGAGAAAGCGTCGACGAGAGAGAAGAAGATGAGAAAGAAAAAAAGAGGGTAACAAAAATGTTGAGAGAAAATGGAGACCTACTTTTTCCCCAAGAGAGCTATCATTGAAATATTCAAAATGTTTGCGGCATTTGCAGCTGCCACTACTGTTTGCAAACATATTTTTTGCACTCTTTTCTGCTGCTGCTGCTACTACTATCATCTTTTGCAACTTGAATTCACACTACGAGAAAGAGACTTTTTCTGCTCTCGTTATTGTCCTGTGTAGTAAAAACTAGTGGAGTTTTGAAGAGAGAACGAGGGAAAAAGTTGGAAAAAGTAACGGCACCAGCATTTATAACATGACGACTGACTGTGTACAGCAGCAGTGTCTGGCAAGAAAAGTATGAAGTAGTAATAGCAGCAGCAGCAGCAGCAAACAACTCTCTTTTCTTTTCCTCTTTCTCTCTCTCTTTCTCTGTCTATCCAGTTAGCGCCATCAACAACATCACTATTATATTATGAAACGAATTCTCTCTCTCTCTCTCTCTCTCTCTTCTATTTTTTCACTCTTCTCTTCCTCTCTTTATCTTTCTCATCTTTAAAGCAACATATTTGTTGAAGTGGAAAAAAGTTCGATGTAAACCGGAAAAGCTTTAGCGGGGAGAAAAACGAAAAATGTCTGTTTAAAAAAGAGAGTAGTAGTGAGATAATAAGAGAAAGAGAGAGAGAGAGAAAGAGTGCGGCTTTTTTCTCACAAGAATATATATGTTTTCAGTAGTACTGATGATATGATGATGTGTGGTGTGTCTACTTATGAAACTGTTACCTACATATATTTTTTTGACAACACATTTTCACCAAGCGAATCATTTTACTTCTTCTTTCTTTCTCTCTCTCTCTCTCTCTCTCTCTCTCAATCCTTTCTCTTCTTCTTCTGGTGGTGGTGATGATGATGTGACGATGGAATCTGTTACTGCTGCTATTTCTACCCACAAACACATATTATTACCCTGTTTTTTCTCTCTGTCTCGCTGTTTGTCACATGATATGATGTAATAATAGGATACACACTCACATTTCTATCTGTTACTGCTGCTATTTCTACCCACAAACACATATTATTACCCTGTTTTTTCTCTCTGTCTCGCTGTTTGTCACATGATATGATGTAATAATAGGATACACACTCACGTTTCATAATATGAGCTTGTGCAAGTACGCATGTTATGTATGTATGTATTCTCTAGCAAAATATTTATTTATGTTGTGCTGCTGTTATGTGATGAAAGTTCTTTCTTTACATTACTTTATCTCCAACAAAAAATATAGATGCTTATTAAAAAGTATCTCTCTTGCAAGGAGCAAGTTTGGTAAACATTTTGTCAACAATATAACAACGCACACACACACACACATATATATATATATATAGTAAAAATACATATATATATACGATAAAAATTTACAGAGTAAATTGTCGCTCATCACTATCAAAAAAAGAAAAAAATAAGCATCGTTTGTGCATCCACAGAAAAATAGAAGAGGAGAGTCTACATACCCATCTGTAAACGTACCTACGGAAAGCCTCTACAAGTACACGTACAACAGCAGACTAGTTTTGCCGTTTATTTTTTGAGTACTTTTTAAACGACAGAATAAAATATACTTCGCCAAAGGACCACTTTGGAAAGACCCACTTTTTCCAATTCTTTGTATACCACCAGAGGGTCACAGGTTTAACAACGAAAATATAGTGCTACCGATGATGATGATGATGATAGAGACTCAAGTCTGTACGACTAGTATGTACTTGTAACATTTCATTAAAAACATTCCTTTTAAAAATACATATTATTACTTATGTTATGTTTCCTTTTTCTCACGTTTGTTTGTTGGTAGGTATCACATAAGTGGATAGGTGGATAGATGTCCAGATATTTTTAGCAGGGAAGTTTGTTTTTTTCACCTAACTCTTCTTACTTTTTCCCTAAACGACTGTTATGAGCTTGGACAGAGAAAGAGAGTGAGAGAGAAAATAAAAAAGGAAGAGAATTTTCAAGGCAGTTAGTGTGGAAGAAAACACTCTAAGAGAAGAACGTGGTAGTCATTTAGTAAACAGCGTTTACAATGCACTTTACCTTCTACTCTACAACACGGTTATTTTTTCTCTCTTTCTTTTTCTCTCACTTTCTTATCCTTTGAGAAACACAATCCTACTCGTGGCCTCCATGCGCCACTACTACTGCTACCACTGTCTTACACAGTTATCCTGTATGACGGTGAGCATCCGAGGAACAACACGTTTTCCTTGACATATGTCACCTTTATTTTATTTTATTTTGACCGAGTGTGCAAGCAGACAAGTGGCGTGGCGTGTGTGTGTGTGTGTGTATGTGCATGTGGATGTATGTATACACTCGTATACATTTCCTGGAGTTGATTTGACGATTGGAGAGTCTAGTGAAAAAATGACCTTGTTTCATTTCTGTTCAATGATAACCTGTATTTATATGATAGAAATAGTCATTCTCTTGGAATATGGTGTGTATATATGTGTATATGTATATTATAAAATATGGTACACGAATCAAAATGAGAGTAGAATTCAATAAAAAGTATAAATAAAACATTTTTTCGCTGGGACTCTTTGATATTTTTTTGCTTAACGGAAACGTGGCGAGGACATCTGTGGTGAGTTAGTAGTGGTGCTTTGGCTGAGAAATGTTGTCTGTTGAACTTCTTATTTGTGTATAGTTTTTAGTCTCAGATATATTTCGACAAAGATATTTTCAGAAAAGCTAAATATATACATACACATATGAAGCTGCTCGTGATCACAACAACAATACAAAACAGACGAATTAAGAAATCTAGAAAAAACTGCACTTTTATTTATTCGGAGATAATTTTCTCCCGCTACTTTTGCAATTGTGACATAGTTACTTACACGCATGCAGCAGAGAAAGTACATGTAGATAATAGAGAATAGCTAGCTGAGAGAAAAAAGTATTGCACTTTTGATTTTAAAACAAAAACATGCTATACAGGTATATGTATGTATGTAAACGTTTCATATTAACTTGGAACTGCATCGGTGAGTATAAAAATTTTTTGCTACAGTGCAGACTTCGGTATATAATCATGAAATATGTATACTGTTTCATTTGTAACTGGGGTACAAGAAGGATGAACGACTTTTAGTGTGTACAAAAAAACAAGACAAAAATAAACAGTTGTTCTTGTTTACTAAACTCATTTTGCATGCCCTCACTCTCTCTTTTCCAAAACAGTCAATGGAATCGGAAACGAGATCGAGGAAGATTCCAGGTAAAAACTCAAACGAACTGAATGCCCACGCACCGCTTTCACTTCCGCGCTGTCTGCCACCATACGACCACCAACAACAACGTCACCGCCACACACTTTTGCCTGAATAAAGTTTCTCGCTACCTTTTCTTTCCTGCTTTTACGTAACGCACATTAAAATTCGCTTTGCGCCATAATATCCTCTCCACTTACGTACCTGTACTTACTCATTTTTTTCTACACTCAAAAGTTGTGCACTTTTGTGAAAACAATTTATAGGAATAAACAACCCAAAAAATTGTCTAAAGGAGCAGGTGTATTTATTATACCAGTATTCTGTATCACCTTCAAGTCAATTTTTTTATTCTCCGAAATTACTAATAATATTATCTGACAGTTTGCTAGAATTATATTTTCCTTTGAAAATGTTGCCACATCCAGACATGTACATTTTACTCAAACGACCGTACATTTGCTTCGTTTCAGTATTCTAAAATTGACTCATATCGTCCATTTTATTAATGCACCCATCATAAAACTCTTCTTTTTTACCCGTCTTTGCTTTACACTTTTTTCCATAAATATGTTATTATTATTATTATGTATGTTTTTTCTCCTATTTCTTTTTCCTCTGCTTGTGCCTTGTGCATAAACAGTTTCCTTAGCTGCTCCATTCTGCGTCTGCTGCTGCTACGTGTGCTTGTGTAAATTAGGTTGAAAAATCTTGCCAACTTTGAGGCACGTTACAAATGAAAGTAATAATGTCTTGAGTAGCATATCTGAGCAACGATAAAAAGAACGTGACCTCATATAGTTGAAACGATCTTGTCTCTAGAAGGCGGTCGCGAATGGAACAAGATGATGAACAAGGAGAAGGAATCTTCCTTTCTAGCGAGAGCTCTCTCTCTCTCACACACACAGACATAAACTCAAAGCTGTAACTTGCTTTCTCCACTTGCCACACTGTTACAGTATTATCTCAAGAAAAAATATGTATCATAATAATAATAATACAGAACATATGTACCTTCCTCAAAAAAAATCCTGCTTTATTCACCAGAGTCATCTTATGCTCGACTTTCTCTCTTTTAGTTGTCTGCCTATCGTGTTCTTTTTTTCTCGCCGTAACACACAAGCCTAGCTAATACTCACACTATCCTGCTGCCACACATAAAACACTTGAGCAGTTTACTCAACAGACACTGAGCTTGCAAGCGTACAGACAACACACACACACAATAATAATAATAATATTATGCATCGATAACCCTAGCATTTATGAATGAAATAGACTCACAACTCATAACATATGTAAGGGCCCTACCTTTTTTGCTCAAACCTTGTTTCTCCCTCATCTCTCATTCTGACAGCAGTATAGTACCCAGTACCGCTGCTGACTCACTCTCTCTCTTGCTCTCTGCCTTTCTCTCTCTATTCTTTTTACTTTCTCACCTTGTCAGTAGTAGCAACGAGAGAGAAAGTAAGAAGGTCTTTATACCGTAAAGCTTCCATAAAAGTTTAACGGTTGCTGCGGATGACGATGTGCTACTTGCTACACACCTCGCTACATTTCATTCCACCACACGAGCTTCCATTTAACTTGTTGGGGCGAAACGAAAATAAAAGTAAAATAGCACGGGAGACAGAGAGAAAGAGAGAGTGAGAGGAGGTTTTTTATGAGGCGGAAACAATATCGATGTAAAAAATTTATGAGTCTCAATCATTCATGATTGGCATGCTTTCCAACAGCAAAGTATGCAGAATAAGATAATATGCAGCCATGTACATTTCAACATTCATAAAATATAAATAAATCTTACAGCGAACCACACGCTCTTTTTGTTGCGCTACCTTTTTNAGAATAAGATAATATGCAGCCATGTACATTTCAACATTCATAAAATATAAATAAATCTTACAGCGAACCACACGCTCTTTTTGTTGCGCTACCTTTTTTAACGTAATAATATGTCATGCATAATGCTAATTTTCTAGTTAACTGTTTCTTTCTAGCAAATGAGTGTAGCTAAACTCACCTGGTGAGAAATTTGTTGGAATGCAGGTAAAATCTTTTTTGGGGCAACAAGAAAGAGTGATCATTGTAGGGTGTATCCCCACATATTTTGAATAAGTTTGTATATTTTGGTTAGCAAAAAATATATCTTTAACGTTGCCGAAATATTACAAAATATCGATTTTTATCCCAGACTTGATATTTTGGCGAATTTTTGCTTTCCTACAAAAAAATGCCAGTTTTATTATTAATTTTCCTTCACAAATCTTTAGTTTCAAGAAATAGCATAGTATCGTGTTAGCTGCTTATTCATGACTCATCTTCAACTTTTTGCGTTTTTATTTTGCCAAAGGGCTGTAAAAAATAAGGTAGATGAAAAATAAACCAAAGCACCACGCGTGCATTCCATTAAAGCAGCTTTTGTTCCACTTTTCCTCAGCATAATTTTATAACCTTTTTTATTTTACTTTAAATCTCTACAAGCCGGAAGCCTTTTCCTTTTACTTATTAACCTGCTCAAACAATGTCTCTATTTTAATAATACGCAATTTTTTTACACCTTTTTGCTTTTTTCGCATCATCTCATTTTAAATCCTCTTTTCCATTCTGATGAATGCAAACAGGCAGTCGTACGTAGCGCACAGATATTTTTTGTCAGTGTTTAACGACCCCCTTGAATTGCATACAAAACTAGTGTTTCTTCAAGCGTACTTACTCATTACGTATTTTTCCCTTTTCGCTCTTCTTGTCAAGGACGCCATAACATTTACAGTTGTCGTCTTTCACTCACATAGTCAGTCATAAAAATAGGCGTGATTTGAGCAAAAAAAGTCTAACATATTTATGTAAGTTTTTTTCTGTGGATGATAGAGCTCGCGAAAAAAAATTGGAATGTACAACACGGAATCTAGGTTTTCTCACATTTTGCTTTCACACTACTGCTACTGCTACTTACAATTTTTTCTCTCTTCTTCGTTCCCTCTCGCTCTCTCTCTCCTTTTCACTTTTTTCCATTTTGTCGTTTGCAAAACGAGGATTTTTTTCCCGTCGAGGACCAAGAAAAACCGACAAGGAATGCCAAATAAAACCCAAATGATTTCAAGACTATTAAGCCTTTGAAGTGGCGAAGGCTGCGGTGGTGGTTGAAGTGTTTCGTTTTTGTACGTTTCCTGTCAAATTGGAACGGCAACGGTACAACCATGTAATTGCCTTCCTTTTTTTCTCACACCTTTCATTTGAGAACGTGTAGAAAAGCAGGGGAACAAGCCTAGTTTGTTGTTGAGTGGGACACGGGGGAATTGATGGATTACGTAAGAGTTTGTGACGACTACACACAGGAGAGAGAAGAAAAATCATTAGTTTTAAAAAGTTGCTCAAAATCTGTCACTTTTAATATTTTATTAGGAAAATATTGAAATTGCGTTTTTCCCCAAAAGAACATTTAAATACGTTTTATTATTTTTTTCATATTCCATATTATTACGATTATGTTCTGTTCGAAAGAAACAAGTAATTTTGAATAATATTGAATACCTATGTGCATACAAGAGAGTGTACAGTTGTGTTCCGGATAAAAATTTAAATGACGTTCTTCCCAGTCATTTAAGCTGGTAATAAAATATTTTTTTTAAATGAAAAAATATGTTTTCTTTGGGGAAAGGAAATCGAGTGAACAGTTCATCTCCTAAAACAATTCTGTTGCTCTACTTTTTATTAGCCATACTACATTGTAAATTAAGCAAGTAGCAAAAATACAACCTGGCAAAAGTCGAATGTTAAAGGGACAGAAAGAGAGAGGGAGAAAAATTGCAAGTTTAATTTTTCGTGTGTGCTTTTCCTGTCTTTCTTTCGGTGTCCTTTTTGAGTTTTTCTACCCGTGCAGCACAGCTGCTCCTGCTGCAAGCACTACATATATACTGCGTCTTCTTGTGACTTTTTTGTATTCGGAAATGTGATTTAGCGTCATTAATTACAAAGCAAAGTGGTGTAATTTGCACGACAGTCACATCAACACAGCTGTCTAGGATGAATTAAAGTGACACATTTCATTTCGTCAGAAAATTACTTCACCATCATCGCGTCCATCCTCCTCACGTCCTACCGTAGAGCCACCACACAACCCACTACTGATGCTGCTACTGCTACTACTCCTACTACTTCTTTGGAACCATCACCACCGTCTCTCCCACCACCACCACCACTACCACCAGCCGCCGTCGTCGTTACTTTTTTATTCCATTCCCTTGCACAAAATCTATCTACCTATCCACGAGAAATAAAAGAAGCAACCTAAAGGGAAAATGCATAAAAGTATATGCCTATGTGACTATTACTAATATTAATGTATTTGTAACATGTATTTATTATAGTGATATTCATATCTTCTCACTTTACCTAAATGTAGCGGTGTGTGTAGAATATATGGGGGGAAAACGGTGAGAATGAGGAATATTTTACGAAAGACTTACTTACTTTCTTAAGTTTCGGAAAAGGAAAAAGTAGTGGCAAAGACGACTAGGTAATATTGTTGCCTATTATTATTATTATTCCGTTGTGGAGCTCAGTCCCACTCTCTCCTCAGCGATTCGTATAGCTTTTCTTGTATGATGATGATGAAAAAGACAGTTGTTTGCACCGACAATAATGCTTTTTTTCGTCTTTGACACCTTTCAGCACACACAATCTTTAAGTCCTTCTTTTCAAAAAAGGTATCAAGTTTTCTAGAGAAAGTAGTACATTGACGCTACTACTACTACTACTCATGTTGAGACAAACGGCGACGAGGATGACGACAGCGATGATGATGATGAAGAAGAAAAAGAATAAAAGGAGCAAAAGAGGAAGACATCTTTTCTACCATTCTGTTGTCGTCGCCGGTCACCACCACCACCGCCACTGCTATGATCATCATCAGCAGCAGCAGCGCCATCGTCTCCACCAGCCAGCTCAGATTTCTTTCTTTCTTTTTCAAGCCAGACAGTATATTTATACAAGTTGCTGCTCAGTACTTTAACATCACTTCAAATCATCACCACACCACTGCACTAGCACCACTACCTTTTTTATCGTTTCATTCAAAAGAGGTGAGAAGAAGAAAAGCGGGCGAGAAAAAAGGTAATATGTGGTAACATACACTTTTTCCCTTGTTCCTCTCATCTTTTCTTCCCTTGTATAAGTATAATTGGTAGTATGCTTCTTCAATAATGACTTGTGTGGCTTCTTGTCTCTCATTTCTCTATTTCCCGCTTCTAATGTGCCATGTCTCTCTGTATATACTACTGTTGGCTGAGAAAAGAAAAAAAGAAGAAAGAGAGCAAGAGAGAGAGAGAGTGGCAACATTAGCAGTTTTTTATTCTCCGACAGTCAGCTCTTTCTTTCAAAGTTGTACAGTGCTACATGTACATTCGCCCCGACAACCTCATATTTCAAAAATATAAAGAAGACGAAAAAGAAGCCTCCGGGATAAGACCACAAAAAAAGACGAAGAAGGAGCAGCAGCAGAGTACGTTATTCTGCTCCACCAGTATTATTTTTTTCTCGTCGCCATCCCCACCGCTGCTGCCATCATCATTGTAGTAATAACTTTATGTATAGGAATGGCGGTGAGAAGAAAGGAAATATCCCAATTTCTTAGCATCGATTTCAGTAACAATAAAAGTGTGAAGAAGAGGAAGAAGAAAGAGAAGAAGAAAAAAAACTATAGTGTTTGGCGACTCTTTAGTTTTTGCTGATTTCCTTTTACTTTGCTTACATAGTGTAGTGAGTGAGTGAGTGAGTGAGTGTAGCGGTAGTGGTGGTGGTGGTAGTGGTGAGTACTTGATTGTAAAGTACGTAGGTACAAAGGAAAAAAGAAGGAAAAAAAGTAGTGACGACATGTCCGATTTTTTTCTTCTTTTTTCTTTTCTTTCTCACGTCACCTTTTTTCGTCTGCACGGCAAAGTGAGTGAGAAAAGGGAACACATTGCTTTATTGAATGAAAGTACGCACGACATACGTACCTAAATACCCACTGCCACCACACTCACACACACAACTCTGATATTACGATTATTATTATTGTTATATTACAGGTATATAAATAATACACAGGAGAATAAGTTGTTGGGTGTGGGTAACTCGATATGTTTTTTTTCTTCTCCTTTTCTCTCTTAAGAATGTGTGTACCTTCAGAAAACATGTAGTATTTCTAATATTTCTCTCAGTGGATGTTTGTGTGTATGTGTCATATTAGCGGTAATCTTGGTGTATCACTGATGTAGTAATAGGCCACTTCAGAATCACTTCGAAAAAAAGAAGACGGAGAGAAAGAGAGGAAAAAGAAGAAGAAGAAAAAAAACCAATTCATCTCTTCTTTTTTTGAGTCAGAAGGTTTCCTTTTTTTCTTTCGTCTTAAACTCTTTCCCTTTTCTCCTTCGTATTTTCACTCTATCAGAGCTCCCCTCTCCAATTCCCCATTCACACATATTATCTAGGTTAAATATACTATATAGATTATTGGGCAATTTTCTTACTTTTCTTTTTCTTTTTCTCCACATAAATGTACTGTCCGTGTATCCACGACAGAATATGTATGTACAACTTACATCTACTTTCATAAACACTACATTTCCAAGTTTTGCACACGGAACAAAAAAGAAAGAGAAAAAAGGAGCCTGAAAAGAAAAATAAAGTAAAGATGGGAAAACTTGCAAGCTTTTTTCTCTATTTTTTACACGGTATTATTTTCAACGTGTTCTAAGAAGACTACCACTTTGCTTGCTTGCTTGTACCAACCGACCAAATCATCTCACCCAACTTAAGTCAGCTTTCACGGTGTCTGCTTTGCTACACATCTTGAGAAGAAGAAGAAAAAACAGAAACTTACAACACCAACACACCAACTACCACACACCACCACCACTACTCAACCGCCGCCGCCGCCCCTTTACATCCTTGTCTATTTGGTAGCACCATCATCACCACCAATAATACCACTGCTTCGTAGTCCCATAACAGTGTACACATGCACCTATTTTCTGTACAAAAGTGAGAAGTAATGTGGGTAAAAAAATAACACTTCTTCTCGTGACGTTATTATTATTATTATTATTCTTAGGATATGATTATAGTACAAGTTCGTGCGCGCCCTTTTATTTCTTGGGTCATCATCCAGGGAAAAAAGTCCAGGTAATAATAACTTGGAATGCCCGTGGACATTCCACACTTTTTTCCCCTGTTCCCTCTCTGAGTCTTGTAGATTTTCCCCAGAAAAAATATGAACGGTAAGAAAGGGAGGAGACAGAGAGAGAGAGAAAAAGAAAGAAAAAAGGGAGTCAGACAAGACAGGGAGAAACCAACATTTATTTCTTTATGGACTTCTTCCCATTTCCATTATTACAACTTTTTATATAAAACAGCGCAAAAAATAGAAGACGAAAAAAAGGCCGTGATATATTGTATCGTAAAGGTTGTATGTTTGTAGCATAAAGGTATATTGTTGGACTTGGTGAAACACGCCATCACCACCACCACCACCGCCACTACTACACCAAGCAGACATTGTCTATTTGACTGGGTCAACGCCATAGAAAAAAAAGAAAAGCAGAAAGTGGAAGAATCATGGACCGAAAAAATAGTACACTAGTACACCATGCATACATACCAACGTCTACCATCCCACCGCGCACCACCGCCACCACCACCCCACCATCATCATCATCAGTAGGAGCAACCAACCATTCAACTCTGATCTGATCAACTTCATCATTGTATTCCTTACAACAATCCTGAACAAAAGAGTCTTCAGTTTTCTTTAGCAATAATGACGCTACCCTGCTCCTACTCCTACTTGCTGAGCACCAGCACATTATTATTATCTTCATCACTATTCTACCCTGCCATACTACTTACTACACGACACAAAACTCCCTGTCCATTGTCTTTGCTTACATGCTCGTGCTGGTTAGCACTTTTGGTGAACAATAGCGAACAAAAAATAAAACAAAACAGTCGTCTCCTTGAATACTTACAAGAAAATCCCTGCAACCATTTATGTGAACTTGTTAGAACAAAAATAAAATATATACATAAAAAATACAATTGTATCATTCAGTAGTAAAAACACTGCCTTGTCATTATTATTATTTATTATTCTATTGTTGTCACAGTGTTTACTACAAAGAACATAACTATATATAATTGCAAGCATGTTATATGCAAAATCCTTGAACAAGGCGAGGACAGGTAGAAGAAGAATTGATATTATAAAAGCACAGTTATTGTTATTATTATTATTCTTCTTCTTCTTTTTTTCTTCAGCAATTGTCTTGGAACAAGCAATTATGCGCATAATTAATTTAACTTGTGAAGCTCCAAATCTTTCATTCTGCGGAACGCAGCGTAACATATACATAGGTAGGTATATAATAATAGCCAGTCTGTTGATAAATGTGACATTAAATGAGACGTTATAAATACAAGCATTAGGTATACTATAAATATTGTCACACAGTTCACTAGTCTCTTTTTTGCACAATGTTTTTTTTCTCTCCTCTTTTCTTTCTCCGGAATGATATAATATCAGCCACAAAAAAATTTATTTTTTTCTCTCTCATGTGCTGACTTTTTTTCCCTTCTTCACCTTTCTCATAATATTATATTTTTCTCAACGACTTTGCTTGTAAAGAAGAGAATCCCTTTTCATTTCTTCCGTTTTCTTCATCTTCTTTTCTTTTCTAAGATTAAAGAATCAAGCTGAGAAGATAACTCTCATTTGGTGTGTGTGTGTGTTTTTTTTTTGATAGTTGATACAGTGTACTGTATCATTTTCCTTTAGTTGTAATAGTGACAGAGGAAAATGCTTAATGGCTAAAATGTTATATATAGCAGTAGCGGTAGCAACAGCAGCAGCAGCAAGTGCTCACATTCATTCAATGTTATTTTTTATAATGGATGAAGTATTCATTGCTCAGCAGAATCGCAGAGAATATAGTACACAGTAGTAGTAGTAGCAGCAGCAAGCTAAATTTTTTTCCTTCTTGATGTCATCCCCTTTAATATATTTATTGTTGAGTATTATTTCTCGACTTCTCTCTCAAGTGCCCTTATAACTCATAACCCATTTATCTTTCACATCTTTTTACATTCCCCCTCTCCTCTCTCTCTCTCTCACTCCCATTCGCAGGGAAAAAATATAAAAAGAAACGAGAGGTCGTATTATCTTCAACACTTTCATTGCCGTCCCATTTCATTCGCATGAGTGAAAAAAATAAGTGGCGAAAAGCTAGCCAGACAGAACTAGGCTCTCTTATATGCACCCATAAATACACAAACGCAGTACCACAGTATTTGTGGCAGTAGTGGAAATTATCGTGTAGACTGAGAGAGAGAGAGAGAGAGAGAGAGAGAGAAAGGGGGAATAAAAAGGTACCCCTTTCAAAAATACACCAGAAAAGAAACATCCATCCGTGCAGCTAGAAAGAGATGGAGAAAGAGAGAGAAAAAAATAGATAGAAAGAATGAAGAAGAAAAAAATAGTGAGTAGTAGTAATATGGAAGACATTCAATTCCCATTTTTCAGATATATTACACTCTCGATATTTTATCGAGGCAAATTAATTTCCTACCAAAAGACAGATGAGGCCAACTCGTTGACATACTAGTGGTAGTAATAGCGAAGACGAGTCCAAGAAAAATATTTTTTTTTTCTCTTCTTCTTCTCCAACTGCAGCAACTATGTGTGCTACAACTGCTATGTAATGCTAAACCAAATACCTACATATATCATTACGAAAAAGAAGTTTTTATATCCCTATTTCCTTTTTTACTCTGCTTCTTCTAGTGTTCCATGTTTTTTTTTCTCAAGAGTGTAATGGAATTCATCGATATGTCCTACTGACTGACTGTTTTATTAATTGTGAAAAGATCAGAAACAAAAAAAGAACGAAAGAGATCCAGGGAAAAAAGGAGTTGGGAGGGGGAGAGGAAGGGAGAAATGAGAAAGCGTACAATATATCTATCACCACAGGAATTTTTCGGGAAATAGCTGGTGGACGGGGTAGGTAACTTGGTTTTGTGGTGAGTGGGTTGTATGCACTAAGCATTTATTCTAGTAAAGTAAAAGTAAAAAAAGGAGTCAGTTTCATGATATTATTATAGCTTTTGTTATTAACTATTACGGGGTTGATGATGATGACCATAACGTAAAGGGAAAAGGGAAATGAATGACTTGTAAAATTCTTGGAAATAATAATAATAATAATAGTGATAATAATAAAAAGCGAAATCTGTTAAGAAGAGAAAAAAAATTGTTTGGTCTAATCCAATGAAAATCAAACTGAAAGATGAGTGGCGTATATATATATATATATATATATTGGGGGGGGGGAATTCCACTTGGATATTTTTTAGCAGAAAGATAGGAGGAGGAATAGGAGTACTAGCTGGAAAGAGGAAATAAAATGTGAAAGAGAAGACGCACAGTGAAATGAACACGGGTAGAATAGGTAGTAGTGGTGGTGGTAGCAGCAGTGGCAAAGATATAGAAATAGTTTTTACTGTTGTTCCACGCAAATAATTCATGGTTAGTTTTATGAGTCTGAATATTTTTGTGATATAAATGGGGGATGTGGATGAGAGGACACCTTTCCAGGTTATTTGAAAGAAAGAATGAAAGAAAGAAAGAGAGAGAGAGAAGGAGAAAGGTAGGTTTTATATGAAGAAGAAGAAGAAAATGTTCATTTTGTTTAGTGGTGGTTGAGATTCTACTGCTGTTACTGAGATTGGTCAACGGTAGAACCATGTATGAAGATAGAGACACTGCCGCCATATTATTATTACTAGAATGCTTTTATCATTGTGTGAAAGTGGCAGATATGGTGGTAAGTATGTACTCCTTCTCACTGTAAATAGTCATGCGAGAGAAATGGTGCGGGAGAAAGAGAGGGAGAGTGAAAAAAAGGAAAAAAGTAGAATTCCATAAATTTTCAAACTGAAAAGTAAGGAGAAAAACAGCGGGTGGGAAATGGGAATCAGAGCTCTAAAAAAGAATCGCTACGACTTCCTATGATCCTACTGGAAATTGATAAAGAACTGCCTTTTGCTTTTCTTCTTGTTCCTCTGATGCTGCTGCTTCTCTTCTCTTCCTTTTTTCACCTTGTCGTTTTTTTCGTCTCCTTCTTGCTTTGCTACTTCCTCGTCTTGCCATGTCTGGACGACATTGTTGTCGTAAAATAGCAGCAGCAGCGGCAAAGCCGGCAGCGATGGTGGTGGTGGTAAAAAAAAGAAAAAAGAATAGGAAGGATCCTCTTGGCTATTTGACTTAAGCCCATGCATCCATTTTCGCCGTATGTACGTACACTAAAAAATCATATTCCATGGTCTGTTTACCTCTTTCTTTCTCTCCTTCCCTCAAGATCTTAACCTTTTTTTCTTAGATTCTCATATAAACATACTACCTATCTTACATTTTTTTTAAAAATCACCTCTTCTTCTCTCGTTTCCTTTTACACACACACACACTCGCACACTCACGCATTTGGACACACATAAAATTCACTGTTCTCTACAATATTTACACATGACTTATGCTGACGCTCCCACTTTCTTCTACCAGCAACAACGTATGGAATAACAGTCGGTAATAACAACAATAATAATACTAATACCCACTTTTTATCTCCACATTTTCCTCCACTTTTAAATACAAGTATACACACATTCTTCCTTATTATTATATTATTATTACTTCTTCCGTCCAACAACATGGGGTACTACTGAACAATAGTAATAATGACCAGTTTAGAACTCATTCACGAATGCTGTGAGACACAAACACACACACACACACACACACATGTTCTCCTCCTCTCACTTTCTTTCTTTATTTCCGTCTCTACTACTATGAGGTTTCTGTCAAGAGCGCTAGATTTCCTTTTAAAATGAACATAATATTATTATGGATCTTGTGTGTGTGTGTGTGTGTGCACTGTGTGCACCACGCACACACTTGTGTGGCTTGATATTAAGTAAAAACATTATTAAACTATTATTATACAGTTCTACCTAAAACTTCCTACATTATATAGCCATCACATGAACGAGAGAGGGAGAGAGAGCATCAGGGCAACAGTAGTAAGAAAGAGCACTCCTCCACCACCA
>JAHZMT010001702.1:0-16334 GCA_027743785.1 Sinhomidia bicolor | reverse complement strand
TAATAATAATTAATAATATACACATTTCTTAACATTAACAAAATCGTCAAAATTATAGTAGTACTCATAAATCATTATTATTAATCATATTATATATAAATCATAAAAGAGTTTACATTTGATAATATTATCTTTACAAAATGAAAGACCACTGTGGTCTCTGTTTTTAGCTGCTCACGGTTATCGTTTGCGTTTTTAGCGTTCTCGACAAGTAATAATAATATAATGATTTTTTTGTAAAGTACGCTTTACACTTTTCTGTATCATATATCTCATGAAATCTCATTTCATGAAGAATTTCTATGAAATTGTCACAGTAGTAGAGAATATTTTTTTGTATGTTTATTTGCTCATACCACTTCAGTCACGTGGTTCTGATCAGAGTCAGAGTCAAGGCTGGCGTCACAATTGTGGTTCTTTAAGTTGTTATTTATCTGAGATGACTGATGCTCGCTTTTTGAGTTGTTCACAATCGAAGTGATGGAAGTAGATGTCGAAGTGGCTGTTTCAAATAAAAAGGGAAAAAAAGAAAATAAAAAAAATCAATATATAAAAATTATAAAAAAAGTAATAAAAACAGTAAATAATATTTGTTTAAATAAGTAGGTTTCAAGAAGGATTTTTGTAAAAATGTACTAGTTTTTTCTTAAGCTACATATTTTATTGATTTTTTAATTGGGTTAAAGCTAGAGGTATAATTTGATATCAAAGTTTACTCTTTTGATTATCAGTAGCAAGATTAAAATTTCATTAATTGACTCACATTATTTTGTGATTGGTACCAATATAGATACTATTAGAATATATTATTATGCTAATAGATGCGGCTAATAATAATACAACGGCAACATACACATTTTTGAGAGATTGACGATGATAATAACTATCATGTTTTTAAACAGGCCTTTCAAAAAATACACCATAAACAGGAATTTGATAATGCTTCTAATAGCTATTATTAAAAAGTGATTTATCATAAATATTAAGTCACAGCAAAGAGCAGCAGAAGTATAAGAACAGTGTAACAATTTAACAGTACGTAGTGGTGATGGGCTACATTCCATACACAAAACAGAATGATGTGTGCGTATTCATCGTACTCTGTTTAAAAAATACCATTTTAACGTTAATTATTGACTTTATTTTTTGTTGGTTTGTTGTTAGTTTAAAATTCAATCAGTTACTGCATATTATCAGGATATTTATATACTGTTATATCAACTACTCAAAATCTACAACATTTTAGTATTAAAGTATAGTTATATGAGCATTATAGATAGTATTTTGTTCTTGCAAATTACTTTTTACGGTAATCTTGAACTGATAACAGATGAATATTATTATTATTGAACTGTATTATTATTATTGTAGTGTGTCACACATAATAACATTTTTGAATTATGTATAACGTAATAATAATAATACTAATTTGTTAATTAGAAGCAATTATAAAGATACCTTCAGCGGTTTCATCATTAGCTGTGCTACTCTGTAAAGTCTGTATAGTCTGCTTGGAATAAGAACTCGTATGAGTAGTAGTTGAGGATATTGTAGTAGTAACATCATCTGAAGAATACACTTCATCTACGACATGATTCACTGGAATGCTGTTGCTGATACTCGACGATGATTCATACTGTGGAGGAGGCGTGCTCACTGGGGGGTACGCCAACGGCACTGGTAATGGAACATCTACAAGAACATGAAAATGGAAACAGCAAAATGCGATATTATTTGTTTGAAAAAAATATTTTTTAAACAGATAAAATAAAAATAACTGATAAAAACAAAAAATAATAATAACAATATATAAAGTGTCCTCAACCCAACCAACCTACGTACAATGTTGAAAAATAACTTGAAAATATACATATAATGATACTTGACAAATAATGCATGCGGATTTGATTGTCGTAACCACTTGAAAATATAATACCCCTTCCTTGCACAGTCTGAAGTGCACACCCGGTAAACGAAATTACAAATAATTAAAACAGAGTGCAAAACTGGCCGACAATTTTTTGACAAAAATTAAGTGTTTCAAACTATGAAATAAAACCACGAGTAAAAACAGGGAAATGATAATGTAAGAAAACACCATCAACCAGCCAAACGAAATGACGCAAAGAAAATTCCGCACAAGCCACACATGTCAGACAAGAGCACACTACTAAAAAATACCTAATTTGCTTTGTTAGGATCACGCTTAGGTGTCCTAGGTGGGACTGGAGGTGGAACTTTACTGCGCTGAGATTGACCTCCAGCCGGTCGATGATGAGTCATTAACACTGCTGGATAACTTTGCTGTGGTTGCGGTGTTGGTGGTTGTGGTTTTGGCTCTACTTTAGTATCCGACTCCTCAGATTTTAGGCCTTTAGTATACACAAAGATAACCAAAGTCAAGAAAATAGAAAGAGGCGGAAAGAGGAAGATTGATAAGCCTTGCTACTGTTACATATGTACCACATTATTTATTTAACTTTTAAAACTACTTTTAATAGAAAGCTGATGAACATTTCCAAATATTGCCATGTTAAACTCGCTCATTCGTTTCATTTTCCCCACAAACTCAATTATACAAAAATGAGCACACAGAGCGAATTTCCCCACTATCGCATAGCATTCATAATAATATCCATAAAAAGGCTGCGTTTGCGTTTTTAACCCAAAAGGAAGAAGAAACCCAATTAATCAATTCTTAAGTGCCCAAAGAAGCGACCGACCAACCACGTGATGGTCCTTACTAATAACCACATCACATTGACAAGATATAAAATATTAAAAAGTAATATAAACACGGCCACAGGTTACAAAGACAATTATTACACTGATTACAACTTTTGGAAAATAGAGACAAGAGAACAAATGCAACAAAGTATTTACCGCCCACATGAACCGAGCTAACATCCACAGTATTACTATCTTGATTAGCACTACTATCGATATGAGTTGCTTTTTTATCCGCATCTTGGGACTGCTGCTGTTGCAGTTGAACTGGCACCTGAGTAGTAACAGTGGTAGTAGTACTTGTAGAAAGTCCAGAACTTGCGGGCGTTGCTAGTGCCAGAATAGCGCTGATTCCAGATCGCTTTTTGCTTGGCGAATGCTTCAGAGCTGTACGCAGAAAAACTAACGTTAGCAAAAAAGTTCTAACAAACCCAACGATGCAATAAATTACGATAAAAATGTAAGGTTCTCGGTGGCAAAATAATGTAACACATGGAAATATTTACATCTTAATTACATGAAAGAAATAAATAGTACTGTAGAATAAAAGATACAGACAGATAAGAAAGTAAGAGAAAAGATTTACACAATAATTACAAAACTAGTTCTAAAAAGTGCAGAAGAACTGAAGCAGAAGCTACAGATTTTTTGTTTAGATTTTGTTGTATAGATTATTTTTCCAAATCACTACCTATATAGGTGGAGACGAGGTTACGGAATTTACGATGGTTTCCTTTGATTTCTGGTAAATCCACTTAATTTTTAAAACATTTTAAAAGTATTTTACAATACAGTCAACAGTTTACAGAAGAGCAGCAGTAAGGAAACAGAAACAATTTACATTTACATTATTAGAGGGCATGAAAATTAGAAAGACGTTCATTTTCATTAGAGTATACAGACTGATGATATGTACAAGAGTCAGACATTTCTTTGCTGTTGAATTTAGCATTCGTCAAGATAAAAAAAACTCTAAAGAAACTTACGTGATGGAATCTTTTTAAACACACTTTTTGTACAAAAGTTCATGAAACGTTCTGCATAAAAGCCAGGACGATGAACAGAGACAGTATCCTAGAGTGGAATGACAAATACGCTTTGTTTTAATTTTTTAACGTTTCAAATCGTCAAAAGTAGATTATTTTTAAAAAAAATTTTGTTGAATAAAATTTGGATGCACATACCCCATCATGTATTATAGCCTTAAAAGTATGTTCTAATTTCTTTCTAAGTCTGTAACTTTGAAGAATATCAATCACACCGAGGAAGAGGAGTAGACGCTCGCCTTTAGCGTTTCTTGCTGGGATTCCACCGGGCCTGCAATCAAAAATTTCCATAAAAGACAGGGTTAGCTTTGGAAAATATATAGACATCCTAGTAAGGTTACCACTTGCATGTGCGTAGTCCAAATTTCTTCTACATTTTCTAGATCAGGTTTTAGCTGGCTCATTCGCTTCAATCTTTCTAACTTGTCGACCCAAAAGCGCATAATGTCTCGACTACACAGTATTCATCATGCAGTAGTAGTAGTATGTAGTAGTAGTAGTAGTAGTAAAGAAGAAGAAGGAAAGCATTTAATAAAGAAGCAGAGAAGTTATTCAATACCCAAAGTAACCCATTCGGAATTGAATGGTAAAGTAACATGGAAGCAAATTTAGAAGAAGAATAAATACAGTTAGTTAAAATCGGTTAGTTTTAGTTAGTTCATTATTGATACGATAATAATAATAAATATAACTCGCAAAAAAAGTCGCAAATTGCTTTTTGTAATTTGTTTTGGTCATTGAAAACTTACGGTACATCGTCATCCGTATCAATAGGTTCACTTTCAGCCTGAATGCTCTCCAACGCGGTTGAATGAGCGACAAGTTTTTGCCTATTTATTGACCGGGATCGAGAAAGGCCACTGCCAGAAGGTCCAGCAGCATTACCCCCATCTTCTATATCCTCTCCGTCCGAATCTACACTCAAGTTAGTCTTACGAGTTTTCTTTTCCTAAATATTTAATAGCGTGAATTATTAAACCGGTCTTGATGACAGACATTATTAGACTAGAGTTTCAATCTAAAAGCATAGATCCATATTAAGAGACTTACAAGTTTCTCCTTTGCAGCAATGTCAAGATTGTGAATACCTACTAGGAGTGAGTAGTCCATAATTTTAAAACTTTCTAGCACCCTTGTATCTCGCTCCAGTGTTTTTATCAAGGCCGCGCAAGTGTCAGCTTCCAACAAGAGCCCTTCTGGATGATGTTCTACAAAGTCTAAATCTTTGTACGTCGGAGAAGACTTTTCTCTCTCTTGTTTGTTTGCCTGCGTGATAAAAAAAACCGGATTACGTCACTCCCCAAAAGCATATTCATAGCCCAAGGTAAACCACACGAACGAACATGTAATAATTAATCATATATGATGATAGACTTTGTGTTGTGCTTAAAGCAAGGTTAATAATAATACACTGTTTAAGGTACTTGATCACGTTCATTCTGTTGGTTATCCATTAAGTATTTAATGTGAAAAGTACCAGAAAGTCGTCAGGTTGAATACCAAACAAGTCTCGAAAATAACGAAATGCAATAGGAGCATACGTTTTAAACCTAAAATCAGAGAAATGATGAGCAGGAGTTAGGTTTGATCCGCCGGATGGAAAATATGTTTGCTCCACAGTCATGAAATCCTGGAATATAAAAAGATTACTTGTATTCACGGAACATTCAACTGGGTTAAAAATAACACAATGATGATGACAATAATATAACTCAAACCTGCATGAGCAAATCCCTTTCGGGTTTGGAAGCTAATCCACCAATCGCATGTTGCATTCCCAACTGAATAGAGCCCATAATTTGGGAGGATTGAATTTTTTTGTATGTGACATCTCCACCCTGTGTAACTCTTCTATGACCAATCTTTTTCTCCCGTTCTGACTTTGTTCTGGCTATACCTGGTGCTCCACCACTAGGGCCCGGCGTTGGAGTCTTTGGTGTCTGACTGGCGGTATTGGAAGCACCTACTGATGGCTGAGGCATCTATATTTTAAAAGGGTCCACAAAATTAGGAAATATCCCTCCGTATTGTAATACACTTGACTATTATAATATTGTTTTACTATCAACCTACCTCAAGAGGCGGTAACGGTCTACCAGTGGTTGCCCCTCCCACTTTAAACTTTACCCCGCCTCCTCCCCCACTGATTACATTCCCTTCTTCATCCGTACCCAGCTCCACAGTAGTAGCATTGTTGCTACCCCTCGAGGTATGTACATCATTTGCAGTTGCCATTTTACCCAAAAGGTTCTTACGCTAATTATTATCTTCACAACTTACATAAATACACTTTTAAAATATTTTTTTCTGTGATTACTCTACAGAATATGACAATTTTTTTCCTACGCTACTCTCTAGTTCTAAAAGTGTTCGCACTAACAATTTCGTAGTAGTAATCCAAGCAGATCTGTTGTAGCAGTGGTTGCAAACTAACTAGTTGCATATTTGTATTCCACTATAGAAGTCAACAATACAAAACTCTACAAAATGGATTATTGTCAGCAATTGTACATTTAACATGTCAACTTCACAACAACAGCAATGCAAATTTCCAAAGCATCATATCAGCAGCTGATTTTATGGTTAAACAATAATAGTAATCAGTGCAGCGAACAAAAATAAAATTGATACGACATCACTACAAAACTGGGGAAAATATTGCACAAAATAAACAATTGAACAAATCACGCAAATCACTGATGGCAGTCTTGTTGATTATCTCGACGTAATTTATGTACACTGGACTGGTAATTTTTTTAAACTAAAAAAATAATTTTTATTTCTCGCATCGGAAAAGATCAGCTACAACAGTCTTGTCTTGACTCCACCACCACCGCTCAGCTTAGCGTAAACCACCTGTCACCTGTTTACAAGTAAACAAACAAAAACAAACAATGGATTACCTTTAAAATCACCAAAACGCAAAACTGCTATAAAAATAGGCGAGATACGCCCAATTTCATTGCACAAATTAACCTTTAACAGTGTGTAGTTTTTGTAACCGTTTGACCTAATCAAGAATTCACCACGATACAACAACTACTTTAATAAAACTGCACTTTGATCAAGGTCCTTCGTTTTACAAAGCTCACACAGTACAAATTGCAAAAGCCTCTTTTTTGTGGAACAGATTATATGGCAGTATAGCAGTGTTCGCCATTACACGTCTTGGTATCGTCCATTATTACTGTCCACCTTATTAAAAGAAGAAGAAGTAATTTTTTATTATTATAATTTTTCTAAGAATTGCTCTTGGCTTTTTGGCCTGTGCAACCTCGCCACATACTGCTCCCGTGTGTACTTTTCCTTCTTTTTACTCTCATTCTTCCTTTTGCTCAAACCCTAACCAACTTCTTAATGATAATTATGTTTATGTAGATTCTTGATGATAAATGTAATGATGATAATGGTAATGGTGCACACAGTTATGTTCCTCTTCCTTTCGATTCGTTATTCGTTCCTTCACACACAATTCTTCAACTCATCATGATGACGATCGCCATCATCATATTATCCACAACAAAACCATTGTGCCATACAAGTCAACTAAAAGAGAGAGAGAGACCTTCTTGGAGGATAATAAATTCATGTGTGGTAGTCTGTGTACGACTATGTAGCGCTGAGATTTTTGTATATTATTTTTCTTAAAGAAAAGCTTCTTGCAAAGAAGGAGAGCGCAGAGCAGCGATTATAGGTAATATTATTATTACATACGACTATGATGATTATTATTATAGTTTGGTTAGCCCTTTCCTTGTTTTGCCTAGATTCTTCTCATCAGTCAACTAATGCTTTTGATCTGAATGATTCTCCTTTATTACAGCAACGTTATTCTTAACCATACATTAGTATTATATTTTCTCTCTCATCTTCCTCAGCAGCAACAACGGCGTCAGCAAGCACCTTACAAATATTTTGTGTCATGGTGTGTATGTGTGTGTGGTGGTAGTGCTGCTATTTATTGCTGTATGCTCTTCCTTGTGAACTATGCACTATTGCACCCACACAAATAATAATACCAATACACTGTATGTAATGCTTGCCTTTTTTATCATTAAAAAGCAAAGCGAAAAAAAACTGCTCACTTTTTGACGAAACTATTATCATCATCATCAGCAGCACAATATAATAATATATATTTGTCTCTCACAGTGTGAGAGAGAGAGAGACGGCATAATATCTAAGAATGGCAGAGACTATGCTATCTATTGTTTCTCTTTGGGGTTTTATCAATGTCTCTCTTGACCATCGCCATCATCGTCGTCATCTCACTTTTCTATTGAATCTTTTTTTGCAAGTTAGATTGCTTCAAAACCTGCAGCGAGTACTGCACCACTTGCGCACATTCGTATGGATTCATACTAGTGGGTAGCCAGTTTTTCTGCGTTTTCACAAGCCAAAATTGTATTGACAGATGGGGGTCACGAATGACTTGATAATGGTCACTGCTAGCGAAAAGCCAGCAGCAGCAGTGATATTCAGCAATAATATTCTTACGTGCAAGGAAGTTGTGTAGCGTACTGTCGTAGTACCTGCTGCCATACTAGCTAGAGCAACAACTTGTTACTTACTTTTTAAACTGCATTTCGTTGTTCGTTCTGCCATATAGAATATTATAACACGATATATTTTTTTCTGTGGGTGCTTCCTCCATCACTACTCCTCCTCGTCGTCGTCGTCGTTTTGTAGTAGTAGCCTTCATCACCACAAAAACAGCACAGAGCAAATGTTGCACTTTTTTTTGCTTTTTGCACACTGTTTTTTATTATCCTTCCTAAATCTCCTAACCGTACACCTACTAAACTTGTAAAACTATGTTNGCACTTTTTTTTGCTTTTTGCACACTGTTTTTTATTATCCTTCCTAAATCTCCTAACCGTACACCTACTAAACTTGTAAAACTATGTTAGCACACAATACTTGCTCATGTTTTGAAAAAGTCATTAAATATATAAATGGTGATGAATGAGAGGATGAGTAGAAAATGTTTTACTCTGTGACGACGTCAACTGAGAGCAGTAGTAATGTGAAAATGGTACGTTACATCCTTTTCACTTTAATGCTCATTGCTCACATTATGCACTTGCTGTGTCTTTGTCGTCGTCATCATCGTCAGTCAACAACATGATCACCACTACCACCACCTCAAGTCAATAGTCAAAGTCACGCAAATACAGAACGAAAATTCAAACGTAGTAGTAATTGCAAAAAAATATGCTATCCTTTTTCTGCTGTTCTCTTTAAATTTAGTTGATCAAGTTGGTCTCTCTAGCTAAATAAGTTTGCTATTACATATTTTAAAGATTGCTTGACTTGGTAACTTTAAACTTACCGTCGTGTGTGTGTGTACGTGCAAAAATAACGTGCTACGTTGTGCACAGCTCGATCGCTCGGTTGCTGCTGAAGAAGAGACAGTGAATAAATTTACAAACTTGTCTTTGTGTGCATATTTTTTCTATGAATATATAGGTATAAAAATGCAATTTGGTATTTTCTTGGTAATCCTACTACTCACAGAAAAAAAATACTTTCAAAAAGAGTCAACAAATTTACATGCTTGCTAGCTAGTAGGTAGATATTGTAATATTTTTAGTATGCATCTTTGCTCTTCATTCAAGATTCAAGTAGGTATGTCCTTTCACTTGATAAACCTTTTTTGATAAAACAGCATACTAAAATTTAACGAACCAAGCAGCAGCATGCAGCAGTAGCAATCAAGTTAAAGTGTAGAGTTCTTTTACTACTGATTAGTACTTATTATAACTAGAATATACTTGTTTAAAATATTGCATGATTTTTTTTTCGCTGAGCACACACACACATACACATGTGCTTTGTGAATACCAACTTGGTTTGGTGGTATACCGACATATGCTCACTCGCTCACTTTGAGTTTGTGTATATGGCATAATGGAAAGGTGTACCAATTTCGACATTCTTTAACAAACAAACCAATTATGTGTGAGCTTGAACATGTACATTTAAAAAAATAATCTTGCTACTACATCTATTGTATGCCTAACAAAAAACTTGACTAGGTATATCTTTGCAAAGTTCTGATAATAAATATTTTCTATTCTATACTTTGCAAAGTTCTGATAATAAATATTTTCTATTCTATACTTTGCAAAGTCAAGCTTTTTAAAGTAAACACTTTATGCCATTGATCATTGTTATTCAGTGGAGAGAGGTAGAATATTAAAAGAGATGAGATTGCCGATTGCTCTGTGATAATAAATGCACATAGGCATATTATATCAAAGGTACAGTAGCTATTATAATTCGGTAAAGTCAACAAGAGTGATAAAGAGACAATAATAATGCAGTGAGTATAACGGTTTCAAATTTGGTTACTTGATAGTACACACACGTAATAAATAACACTGTACACTGCACAGGTATTTCTGTTTTTACTACACTGATAGATATGATGATCGCCGTGAGAAGAGAACACTGTAAAATATTTAAACTATGCAGAGATAACTAGATATATACTTTAAAACTACTTACATATACATGTATAGATAGATATAATATCAATTTCGTTTACTTGATTAATTTTTGGAAGAGATATCCAACACTGATGATTTTTTTGTGGTTGTGAGTTGTGACTCAATCCAATTCTGTTGATGTAGTAGTAGCAGTAATAATAATAATAATCGTGCACATTTTTTTACTGCTCCACCAAACTCAACGAGAGAGGAAAATTAATAATATTTTACTACATTCTTATCGTTCTCTGATGAGTCTGATGATGATGATGATGAAGCCAATAGAAAGAAACTGATGATAATGATCAACTCAACTGAACATATATCAATCGCTTGTGCACATACACTCTCTCCCACAAACTGGCTCACTCAGACAAGCATCATCACTACATCATCACCGACTACCAAAACCCAACCACCAGCGTTGCATGTTAGCATCAGAATTATTTTGGATTTAGAAAAGTCACCACAACAGTAGCAGAATTTTAAAAATAAAATCAGCAACAACAGGAAAATATCCCTGTGATGATGAGAGAAGGATAATAGCGATGATGATGGAATGATGATTACGTCGCTGCTGCTGCTGCTGTTGTTGATCTATTTTTTCTCTGTGTGTTTTTGTAAAATGTGTTCCTATTCTTCTTGTGACAGAAAACGCGACAGGCCAACAGTCCACCAGGCCATGATCATGGTGATCATCATCATCGTTGTCGTCCTCGCACGATCATCATCGCCAATAACACCAGCATCAAAAACAACCAGCTATATTATCGGCAGCAACATCGTCATCCTCAAGTGATGTGACTGACTTAACTTGACTGCTGGACTCGACTACCACTGGTGCTAGCTCCAAATGTATGGATAATCCTTGTCGTCGTCCGTCGTTCTATTGGAAATTTCTGTACTGTTGCTCCACAATAACAGCTTATGCCAACTTGTGTCAAGTTTATTCTCCTCCTCCTCCTGTTTCTCTTTCATTGACTGACTCTGGTCTCACTTTTGATGTAAATTTTGACGACGACGACAATGATGACTGTTTTTTTTGCTACTCCTTAAAAATAGGATATGTTTGTGAACAATATGCTATTTTCATTATGATATTTTACTTTGATAATGATAATCACGCGCGTTTTAGCGTATAAAATATATACTATGAGGATGGCGATATATTGTAATAATAGGGAGTGGATTTATTTAGAGAGCATAAAAAAGAACTTTTGACAGAAAAACTCTGCTAATTCTTTGCTAGTGACTTACTTTTGGTACAAAATTTATCTTTTATTACATACTGAACACCAACATTTTTATATTATTCACTGCTACTACTACTACTGCCACAAACTACTACAAACTACTAAACATTTTTTTATTTTTATTTAGCCGAGCTTAGTTCATGTGTAGCAAGATTGCACAATATATTTACTTTTTTTATTATGAATACTCTCTTTTTATTTTATTTATTTGCCTGATCTGATTTACTCCCTTTTTGAATCTTTTATCTCGTGCAAAGTAAGTAAAATAGATTTTCCCCTACCTATACCTACCTATCTATCTATGCGTGTGTTTTTCTATCTGTCGGTCTATTCTATTTTTCAACAAAAAAGTATGTACATGCCTACATACATTATTATCATCATATCAAACGATGACGATAATAATAATAATGTAGGCTATAAGTGGAGACTTTTTCCTCTCCTTTTTCCTAATGCCTTTTTTCTCCTCGTCTTCGCCTCCTCCTATTCTCTCACTCTTTCTGTCTTTCTATCTTCGTATACTACTCAGAACTAGAGAACTAAAACATCATTCAACCACCACCACACCACCACCACCATTCACCATTGTAGTAAGTAGTAGTAGTATTACAACTTTTTCTCCTTCTACTACTACTACTCCTTTACTTATTGCTATTAAGATATACAAACTTGCATTGCAAAAGTATTAAAAAAGTATCCATGATTCTTCTCTCTCTCTCTCTCTCTCTCCCTACGCTTTTACTTAACTTAAACATCATACATACATAAATAGACGGGCTTTTCCACTTAGTTTTTTGAGTTATATTTATAGTATGCTCCACACCGCAACTCTCCTTCCTTCATATGAACTGGATGGATGGTTGCATGTACATTTATATATTTTTACTGTGGTAGTTGAAGCATATTATAGGTATTAAATAGTTGTGTGTGCATGTATTTTTTTATATTCTCCAAAAAAATGTAAGTGTAATATTGGTTCCTCCAAACAAGAAGACTCAGTCAGTCAAACACATTGTTAGTCAGTTGTCGGTACTTTACTTTTGGTTTTGCCGTGTTACATGTTGTTTTTTTCTTGTGCTGCTGCTGCTCCTTCTAATATCAGCCAGCACTCAGCACCACCGCCTCTATATCATGCATCCGTTCGTTCAGCAATTTATTTTAAAAGAGTGAATAATATAACATAAAATGCATATATGTATGTAATTCATATTTGTAAAGAAGTAGATATCTTCCCATATCTTTACTTAATATTACAGCAAGTAGAATAGAAGAGCAGTTGAGATGAGAGAGAGATTCTATGAAATGCACTAGTATTTTCGTATTCTTTCATTTCGTCGTCCTGAACACATCTATCTATCCAACTAACTGCCTACATGGGTATTTATTAACGAGAGTGCAATTGAGTAATACATTTTTGTTGTATAATGCACAAGCAAACACAGCCCAATATGTACATTCATTCACTCACAGTCAGTTGCGTTGAGTCAGTATGTCGGCGAGAGGGAATACGCCCTTGCCTTACTTTTTTATTCCATTATCTAAACTCGACCACGGACGGACGGACGCACAAGGCACACAGGCTCTTCTAAAAAAGGAAAGAAAAAAGACGGAGACCGACATCATCACTACCACACCGACTTTGCCATTACTCCATGGAATACGACGATATAATAATGTTTTGTTACACGTACATATGCCATGATAATCATGATGAAGTTGAAAAAAATATTGTTATGGCTTGAAGTAGTACAGTTATTTGCTTTGTTGTATTTTTATTAATATTAAAACCACTTTGTAAAATATATCATGATGGTGATATGACACGAGCTTTTTGAGCATACGGTATGAGTAGTGGCAGTTGGCTAGTAGTCAGTAGTGTAATCACACCGATAAAATGATAGATTTGTTTGATATTGAAATATGCTCGCTGGTGCGGCTTTCATGCATAAGAGAAAATTTTCTTTATTCTCTTTTTTTCTCCGTGCATGCACAATGACTACCAAAAACGAAAAAAGCAGCTTAACTAGCTGCCTATTACACTACACTAGAGACATTACACTCACTGTTGCAATTTCCAAGGTAGGTATATGTACTTCTATAGTCTTGCTCGTAAAGTAACTCTCTGTGGTCTCGCTCGGTCATCGGTCGCTTTCTTTATTCAATTTTCTATTACAATTTACTACAGGCTATTTTCTAGCCTGACCCTCGCTTCCATGCATTGCCCGTGCGTTATGTTTTAGCCCATCAGTCAGTTTATATCGCCACGATTACAATCACCAGCAAACACACACACACAACCGAATAGAAAATTACATTATTTGTTTGAATGGCACACAATATAACTTACAACAAAATTGCGTAATGCATAATGGTACCACTACTTATCTATGGAAAACATCAACGTATATACATTTATCACATGTGACGATAGCCAGACGAGGTTACTTTGCTTTGCCATCGCCATCATGTTCTATTAACAGCGCATCAAATAAATGGGAACTGAGATGACTTTTTTGACTGTGTGAGCCTAAGAGTGCAAATTATGAAAGGATAGGGATAGATATATGATAAAAGCGAAGCAGAATAAATGAGGATAAAAATGGAAGTAGTACAGAAGATTAATCTTATTATGGATGATGTTTTGGTTCTTTTTCGTTGCATAAATGAATAAACAGAACAATCGAAAAGTACAAAAGTTGCGAAGCTGGTACAACCATAATGCCTGTTTAATGTATAACGTGTATCTACTGTGGCTGTTGTTACATACTTAAGGTATACTTTTCACTATGTGTACATTTTTAGTTTCACTTTCGGTTACTGCCAAATATTAAACTGTTTATCATAAACCTTTATTAGAGTCATCGGAAGTTAAAAATGTTTACTCTGGCGCAGAACGGCTTAATACGCTTATACAACATTCATATTTTTTAAGGTATACGAAATCTAGAAATTACATTGGAGTTTAACTAGAGTTGCGGGATATCGTCTAACTTTAAAACAATTATTAGGTTTGCAATTTTTTAATCATGTTCTATTTGTTGAACGATTTTGTTTCTAATGAACCTAAAATTAACTCTTTATGTAAAATATTTACGGAGTGGCGAGTATTTCTGTTAGAAGACCTGAATAAGTCACTATGTGTACATTTTTAGTTTCACTTTCGGTTACTGCCAAATATTAAACTGTTTATCATAAACCTTTATTAGAGTCATTGGAAGTTCAAAATGTTTACTCTGACGCAGAACAGCTTAATACGCTTAAACAACATTCAAATTTTTTAAGGTATACGTATACGAAATCTAGAAATTACATTGGAGTTTAACTAGAGTTGCGGGATATCGTCTAACTTTAAAACAATTATTAGGTTGAACGATTTTGTTTCTAATGAACCTAAAATTAACTCTTTATGTAAAATATTTACGGAGTGGCGAGTATTTCTGTTAGAAGACCTGAATAAGCAATTCGGTTTGAGGCTTCAAATTCAGTTCCGAATAAGGTTTTAAGACAGCCTTAATGTATAGGGTTTGACCTATAATAATTAATGGATGAAGTTGAATGTATAACTAATATTCTATAAATAGTGGTTGTGGTTAAAGTTAACGGTTTCTGTTAAGCGATGAATTTCGAAATCACACTAGTGCAGTACCTTAGGATGGAAACGACTGGTGAAAACAGAATATCATTATTAGGTGCTATAGTTTTCGTGTTATCATGTTGAAGGGCAGACGGACGGACTCAAACATTCACGTAAAGCATCTTTATACTTAATAATGGTAACAAAACTAGAACGATGTGAAACCGTAAAAACAAACTGAAACTATTCGCCACCGAAGCGCGTTAAAATTTTTTGGACAAAAATAAAAGACGTGAAACGTAAATTTATAAACATGCCGAAAATAATATGACACTTTGTGTGTATTAAATCATTAGCAATTGGCATGAGAGGATTATTCTAATTCACATAACGATGAATGTTTATGTCTATTCTATTCTCATAATAATGATTTAAAGATTTTTAAAAACTGTGCATAACTTTTGCAGTCCCGATCGCCGGCACGCCGTATATGACTAATAACTTGTGGCCCTGTTGACAGGTTCCAAATGCTTAACGATATGAAAATCGATTTGTCTGAAAATCAATTCCAATGCACTGATCTAAACTATAAGTGTACTAAATTTGGCGTTAATCGGTGTAGACAACCATAGTCATAATAGCCATAATCAAAATCATAATTATCAAAAGTATTTACAGACAGACATACATGATAAAACATTAACTAGTTCTCAGAGTTTAAATACCTCTGCAGTTAATAGTAGATGCGAAAAATCAAAAAGGTCTACATGCACCAATATGGTATAGGAAGTAGTACATTACATTTAAAATTAAAGGCAAGCAAAGTGATAATTAACAAATACATAAAATTTTATTAGTATACATACACACCTACTTACATTGAATATAAAAATCGTAAAAGCTCCACCACATGCGTTTACTAAGGTAAAAAAAACAATATAAAACTTAGGAACAGACAGAGACGAAACTTGCGCAAGAATAATTTTAATTGTTTTATTTCTTTTCCTCATTGTCAATGTTCTGCTGCTGTTTATGAGTTGCTGCTTACTTTATTAAAGCACGTGTGCACTGTTGTGGGGTTTATCGCTGCAATAACAGAGCAATGTTTTTCCCTTTGGGTATTTTTAGTTACGACGAATGCTAATGAAAATGCATTTTTGTGTGCTCAGCAGTATTTGCATTGGGTATTTACTTTACATACATGGGTTATATATATATGCCAATAGGTATATATGAGTAAATA